>QGOD01002549.1:346472-395108 GCA_003313065.1 Sarcodon sp. MG97 | reverse complement strand
AGAGGGGGAGGTAGAAGCATCACCGTCCGGAAGGGGAGGCAATGTTGAAGACTTTGTTAGGCTGCCTCCGAGGGGGGACCGTGGTCGGCCTCCAAGATGCCTACTCAGTTGTTCGGCAAATGTTGACGGAGCGGAAGGTTTAATGCCATCGGTGGACGAGCCATCACTAACGGATGTTGGCTGTGTGTCTGCTGTCAGACCAGATGACCCGCTTTCCTTTGACTGGCGAAGTTCGTTGTCTTGATTTTGATCTTCGACGGTAGATAAAGCACAAGATCCATCGTCTGGCATTTGCATATAATTGGAATTTGATAATGGTGATGAGACATCGACTAGCCCAAGGCGGGATGGTCCTGGTCGCCTTGGAGAACCTCTTAGGCTTCGAGCACTTGACGTGGAACCGGGAGAGAACTAGTTAGTCGAATGTGAGTTTCAGATATACGCAAAGAAACAGATATAAAACTCACGACAGAGATGCCAGCGGCCAACTGTTGTTCAATCTGCTCCTGAGCTTCTGCATCGTCTGCATCCATGAACTGAGACATGTGTCCATTCTGTGCTTCAGATGCTCGGATTGACTTGGAAGATTTGTTTCGCCCTTTGGATGTAGAATTCGCTCTGCGGCGAATGCTACCATTTGAAGACTTTGCTCCATTCTCCTCGTCCGTGATGTCGGAATCTTCGAAACCCTGTTGCCCGTTTCCGGGTTTGCGACGCTTCCTGTCCCGACCTTCTAGGATATTGATGGTCTTGTTTCTCTGTAGATGCTTCTCAAGAGTCTCCATTAGCGTTTTCCTGTCCATTCCATCAGAATTATCGAAGATCCTCTCGACACCCTTGCCAACCTCCTTCAACATTCTGAACAGCTCCATAATCTGAGCTTCGAGCTGAGCGATTTGTTCTTCGTATCCGACTCTCTGGGTTTCCATCTGACCTTGCAAACGGGAAGTGGTCTCTCGTGAATGCTGTAATTTCGCCTCAAGATGAGCGACTTTCGTCCTTAGTTGTTCAAGAAGACCATCCGTTCCTATTGAAAGTTCTTCCTCTAATGCATCCTTCTCTAATTTCAGTCGCAGCGCCAGAGCACGAGTCTCCGTTGCTTCGTCCTCGATTGCCTGTAGGCGATCCGCCTCATTAAACTGAGCAATGATTCGCTCGACGGAATGCCCGATGCGCTGTTCCGCCCCGGCGAGTTTCTTGTCAAGAACTACGTCCGACACTATGGAGTCAATTAGTTGATAATAATGTACCAGATCAGGCCCCTCTTCCCGGATAAGAAGTAGGTGTTGCATCATCGACAAAAAGTAGTCTTTGGCCTTGGAATCTCCTGTCTTTGCACTTAACGCCTTGAAGACATCTTCAATGTTGGTCATATCCTTCAGTATTTCTTGATCTAAACGTTCTCGAAGCTTCCGTTCGTCATCTGCAATGGTTGTCTCAAATATTCCCAAAAGTTTGTCGATCGCAGGAACGCCGAAGGAATGAAAGGCGGTGAGAATTCGCTGTAATCCAGCAGCTTCCATCTGAGAACGGTGATGTATTCGCAAATCCAAGTCTTGCATAGTGTCCATTATGCCAGAGATAAAGATCATGTTGGAGATCTGGGTTATGATAGTGTCAACTAAGCATAGAAAATTTGGAGTAGGTTAAATCGTAGCATACCGCATACTCATTCAGTGTGCCGTCTCCCCCTGCGCCCCGCTTGATTTCGTCGCTTGCACCAACTAAACTTCCCATTTTCCCTCGTCCAGCCAAGGAGGTTTCTAATGACTTGAACCAGAAGTCATATGGTGTCGCAGCCTCACCATTTGCTGTGCTGAGGGCTTGAAGAGCAGATAGGACGAGAGATTGCCCACGGTCTTCATAATAGTAACAGAAGAAGACAAGAATATCCACAATAAATTTTCTGGTAGGCAGGTGAGGTGTGTTGAGCGAGGATGCCATTTGCGTGATGATCATTGGATGCAGCAGGGCCTCTTGTCTCCCCAACTGTATGCTTGTTTAGCTGGAAGGGCAAAATATTGTGTTCGACTTGCCTCATAACTAAAAATGTGCTTCAGGCACTTGGCGATCATATGTTCCACCTGGACGTCGTAATCAGACCTTCAGAGGCGTTAACTCAGTTCTAAGAGGCATATATAAGTTGGAGGTCAATAGCACCTCTTAATCCCTTTTCGACTTAGAAGTGACAATGTCTGTGTCAGCACGGACGTGCCTTGGATGGAGACAAAATGTTGGAACCAGCTGGAAAAAAGTTGGATCTTATCGCGACGGGATGTGTAGAATCGAAACGTTACCTTAGTTCTTTGCTCCGCAAAGAAACCTCTAGGCCGGAAGCCTCCTTATGTGTGATACTTTGATTGAGGAATTTTTGAATAAACCATTCCGGAGTGCCTTCGACTACAGTTGCAGGCTGACCCGTTTCCTCTTGTTTCTTGGTTTGTTCTTCGCGCTGCCGTCCTTCTTTCCAACGAATCTGTTCATTGCTGAAAACTATATGCCATTTGTGATCGATAGTGAGATTTGGTATGTCGCCCAGGTCACGCGTACGCTTGGTGTCTTCGAAAAGAGCCTCTATCTCCTCATCGGACGGCCTCGGGAAATAAAATTCATCATTCTGATTGGAGCGGTGAGCACCGTGAGTCAAATGAGTGGAGTAATGCGAAAGAGCTTCAAAAGATACGACTGAGTGACCAGATTGGGAAAACCGATTATCGGACCGTGCGGTAGTGTGAGATCCGGGACGAACAGTCTGGTTGTTTGAACCATTATGAGAAGCCTGAAAATGGCCGAAGTCGGACATGGAAGGACTCCTTCGCCCACTAGAAGAAGTTGAAGATTCGCTGATACTGTAGATTGACCGATGATGTGTACGGGTATTGTTGGAGTCACTATAGAGAGTAGCAGAATCGTTGGTCAGTGGAGAATTACCCGGAGACATTGACTTCTGGACGGAATGTGTAGAAGAAAAGCGATCTTTGTCTGGTTTTGAACGGTGGACATTCATTTCCGTGCCATTCGCCGTAAGGGTCGGATTCGTGATTGGGGCTGAAATGAAGGAAACTGCTGTGCTTCCTCGAAGCCCTTGAGATGTTGTTGCGACTGGTATAGGCGTGCGTGGAGAGGGACCAAGCTGGTCATATGGAATAGATCGTTCCTTGAGGTCTCGGTTAGACATGGAGTGTTGGCGAGGACGGGCTTTCTTGCGACCAAACAAATTGGCCATGCCAGGCTAGTAGAGAATACTTTCGTCGGAGTGGCCGACCTCGATATCGTTGGTGTCGAAGGAATGTATAATCGGAAGTTGGGTATATAAAAGTCGGAACGCGTGATGGGGATTCTCCGAGTCTGCGAATTTCTTGATTTGCAACTTGAACAACCACGTTACTTGTTTATCTTTGCCTCAGATATGTATACCATTTCGGACCTGCAAAATCGACGAGTTCTTCTCAAGCATCATGTGCCGTTGTTCACTCTTTTGTCAACAGAAACTGCGATTGAACGACAAATCAGTCACTAGTGCTAATACAGCATTCCTAGGTTGGCCTCACTGTGGCTTGTTGAAGTTGTGGATAGATCAGTATCCGAGCTAGATCAAAACCTCACTGAGTATATTTCGTCCGATTCCGTTGATATAACACTTATAAGTCAAGGTTTGGAGAAGTAACAGCAGGTTCATCCCTGTACATGGTCGACGTCCACGAAGAGCAAAGTGGTCGCCATTGGCACTTTCTTGAAGACTGGGCACTCAAATTCAATCTCGGGGAGTCTTTGTACTGCAATGCGGGCGGCTACGAGGGCTTGAAACCGGTTCTGCACCTTATCTCAGGCGAGATGATTTCATTGATTGGCACCAGGCATTTAAGAGTCTACTTGAGGGCCCTTGGTAGACGGCGACGTGTTCTTTGTTTGGAGTAGGTTGAAAATGAAACAACCGACACACTGTTTAACAACGTCGAAATCGATTGACCAAAAACTTTGTAATAGGACAAGCAAAGGTTTCTGCCGACGGCGTTTCGAGCGGGAAATGTATTTACATAACTTGAATAGTCACAAGTGTTATTTGAGAATACCAGTGGACGGCATGTCCCAGTAGTAGAGTCTTCAAGGACTCGAACACAGCGTCAGATTGAAGAGCGTTCAAGTCAACGAGAGTATATATAGTACACATACTCACGCACAGAAGGTGTGGGTCTAGCTTGAGTGGTGACATAACACACTGAGGTCCAACTGCTGAAGAATCGGGGGCTTTGAGCTGCATAAAGATTGTAAGCTCAGAAAGAGAAAGATAGGCTTCCAGATGGTCTTTCGGCAATAAATCAGGTTATGAGCCATGAAACAGCAATTATGTGATATGATATGGCCATCACCGTGAAGATTATGGCTGGTAGCCTCTGCAGCGTTGAGGAAAACATCAATCGATTCGCCCAGTTCAGACCTGCCCTGCTCTCGCAGCGGATGCCAAACGAATGCCATGAAGCATTCCATCTTGGGGATGCCGGGGTGTCTGCCAGATCTCTAGGTGGATCATGGCACAGGAATACTGAGCTGAGCGCTGAGGCCTAGACTTGAGACTGTTAAGCGCCATGCAATAATGCCGATCTAATAGTAGATTGATAGCGTCCTTTTCTATATTGGTTCCGGTTACTTACCGGTACTTACCCCTGGGTCGCGGAGGGTAAATGAGGAAAATTAACCGGGATTTCAAATTTGGATAGAGAGCCATGAAGAGAGACGTCGTGAGAGTCATGAGAGGGTGGATTGGGTGCATGTTGGATGAAACAGAGCGGGCAACTGGCGACGACGATGCAGTTTTGATTCGTATAATTCAACTCTGGGAGAGATTACTAGAATTGCCCGCGAGTGCTCAAAAAGGATCAGGAAGAGAAGCCGTTATGCCCTTCAAACTTGTCTGGAACCCCGTATAACCCGTTGCTGTCGTAACGTGCATCTTGTATATATCGAGGCGTGATGGATCAACGTCACACACTCGTTTCTCTTTGCAACCTCAACAACTTCCTCTTCATCTTTCCTCACATTCGTTGTCTTGCTCCTGCAACTTCGATATGGCTTTCTTAAAATTCTTGATCTCCTGTGCCGCCTTCTTCACTTTGGCTTCGGCCCAGTCAAACAACACCGTGCTTCAAATTGAGGGCGTCATTGCCAATTTCCAAAACGCAGAGCTTGTCCCTGTTCCCATTCCCGTGTTCAACCCCTCTGCCATCCTTACTGCCAACTTCAGTGGTGTCGGAAGCATTAGCCCTGGTCAACTTATCCCGAGAGATCGTAAGCTTTTCTTTTCCTTCCACAACTTCCGACCGACACCCACTGACCATTCGCACAGAGGTGCAATCTGCTCCAAACCTCACCTTGACCCCGGCCAATTCTTCTGTCACGTTCAGTGGTAAATATGTCGTCGCAATGATCGACCCCAAGGCCGTCGGCACAAATGAATCTGGCGGCCAAGTACGTCACTGGCTTGTCTATGGCGCAGATATCTTGTCAGGTATGCCGTGCCGTGTATCTGTGGGCTTGCTTCACTGACTACCTCCCCCCTCCCAGATGGAACGGTTTCAACCACTAACGCCACTCAGATCACAACTTACAATGGTCCTGCTCCTCCCCCCGGCTCTGGTGCTCATCGGTATGTTGAAAACGAATCTCAATTCACGACTGTCTTGCTAATAATATTTTAGTTACACTATTGTCGTTTACTCGCAGCCAAGCACTTTCACACCCCCGGCCAATCTTTCTACCGCCGGGGTTCCGCTTTCCGTAAACTTCGATTTCCCCGGTTTCGTCCAAGTACGCTCCCATGTTATCTCAAATCTCTTTCAGTCATCTTATCTTCATTCTCTAGAGCACTGGCTTGGGTCCTCTCGTAGCCGTGAGTAGTGATTCTTACAATTACGTAGTTACTTGCGTGATTCTAATCATATTTTCTTCAGGGGAACTACTTCACTGTCGAAAACGGCACTACTGCTACATCCAGTATCCCCTCGACCTCTCCCGTCATAACTTCGACTCTCCCAGCAGCCAAGTCTACAGGCTCTTTGTCTGGTTCTTCAGCTAAACCATCTGCTTCTGGCTCATCCGGATCCGCAAGTGGCGCCATCTCCAATGCTGTGGCAACAGGTTCTCTCATGGGTGCTTTTGCCTTCATGACATATATCATGTTGTAGACATACCATTTCTCTGATTACTATATCTTGTGTTCGTGTAACGAATTATATTGCCACTCGTTTGAATGAACTTTCTATTACTTTTCGAAACCTCCCGATGACGGAAAAGATAATTGAATGATATATACAGTACAAAATCTTCAATTGCTACTGTTATAACGCTCCCTCGCCTATCGATAAGCAAGTGTTAAACAGAATTCAAGATCACTGAGCTCAGCTACGAACCGTTTCCTGAGCCATTTGATATGCTGAGTATCCACTGGCTGCTAGATTTTCTATGTCCTTTCCTTTCGATGCTCCTAGCCCCACACCCTGCGCGTAGATTGCGGTTTGGCTGCACAAACAAGCAATTAGTTGAGGCCGTCCCACAACAACGTGAGGTGGCTTACATAGGATCCAATCTCCCCTCTCCATTACTTCCCAGCCCTGAACCTTCAGTCCAACCCATCATCTTCAGTAGCTTGTTACCCACATTGCTTTCATCCTTTCCAGGATTAGGCGGAGGCGGCGTGGATGCTTTGCTTGGACCGGGAGCATGCCTTCTACCCGTCTTTTTCTCCACCATAGGTGAAGGTGCTTCTGGCTGATTGTGCATAATACGTCGTTCGGAGGCACGATCTCGATATTTTGGTTGCTGCTGTTGCTCGCACTCGGCAGCTTTTGCCTTCGCAGCTTGAACTTTCTCTCGTGCAATGTCGCGGAGATTAGCGTCCCTGTAATTTTTCTGTTGCAAAATAGACATAAGTGTTATACAATCCCGATGATAGATAGAAGCTAACCTTGTGTAGGTCAGACTCCTTGTTATGTCTTTTCAACTGGTCCAGAGACTTGAATTGTCGTGCACATAAAAGGCATGTGAGACCCGCAATATCTGAGAATTCAAATTCGGCCTCAGACGGCGAAATCATTACTACAGCCTTAGGTTTCTCCGTAGGTGGCGGTTGAATAGCAACCTAAATGTCATGTAACATGACCTGATTGAAAATAATGCTTGATAAACTTACTGAAGCTGACGCAACGGCGGTTGCGGGAGTAGCGTCGTTGTTGAGTTCTTCTTGGACTTGATTCCATTTATTGATGTTGTTCGCGGTCTTTAAAGGCAACAAGCTTTCATAAGTATACATCGACCATAACAAGCATGAATGACACACCTTCTTGCTGGCGATCAACGGAGGGACCTTCTTGGTGGCAGCAACTGCATGTGACGCAACGTCAATTCGCACATCCAAGAAATCATTTCGGTGTATCTCAAGGTATGAGACAAACCCTTGATATCTCCCATATTCTCAGATTGCTCGTCCTGCTCATCGGATCCTTCTTTTATGTTCCGGTCTTCCATGGAAAACCCGAGTTTTGCCGGGGCCACTTTTGATGTTGAAACACCTAAACGATTGAGTTAGACTGCGCTACAGCATTATTTTCTGTCAGCTTACTTGTTATCGCTGATTTGTTTGCAGAAAGTCCAGCTTTGTTGAAACTGAGTGTAACGGGCTTGTCCGATACAGGCAGTACAGAAGCCTCCTTCGGACCTTCTTGAACTATAGCAGAAGACTCTGTCAAGATCGCAGTCAACGCTATCAGTTCCCCAAACAACGATTTTCAAACCTTTCTTCTTTTTTTCTTTCTTGTCTTTAATGGCCTGGGAGAATGTATTTTGCGCTGGTTGTTCAACCTCAAATTCTAACATAGCGACCATGGAAGCCTCATCCCAATACTTGACAAATGTACCCTCAACACCACCTAAACCTGCAGAAGAAACGAGACACGACTCGTCACGAAGCGAGTATTCAGGTATAGGTTGGAATGAGTAAGGATGAGCAAACGAAGCAGCAACCGGTCGATCTGATATACGGAATCCAGACGGGTGAATTTGCGGAGACATTGTCGCCGCTAGAACGGCAGACGCAGACTAAGAAGTGGTCGAGGATCAAATGTGTTCTCGATTTAACAACGAAACATTGGAGCCTACCTGGACATCAATAAACTCAACAAAGGCGAAACCCCAACTAGCTAGGGTCAATTTATCCTTGATAAGGATAATCCGCTTCATGCCTTTAGCACCCTCGACGCCTAGACCAGATGAATTCTTCATCGCCTGAGCAATAGCTTGTGGTCCAGACAGTGGATCCAGTCCTCGGAACAATAAAACAGACGCCTGAGAGTTTCCGATATCACGAGTTCCGTCGTTGGCTTGCTGTGCGCGTCCTGACCGTCCCTTGTCGTGTGGGCTAGCGCTTTGCGAGTAATCGATCTTGACTCGTCGGCCATTGTGTGGGGCACCGGTTTCGAGTGCCTTATAGAAAGTCGCTGCTGCGGAAGCACCATGTGACGCAGGCGGCGGAATTTGTATGAATGGAAACAATGGGTCGACAAATGTTCGCGCATGCTCAGTGCTGGTAAACTGGGCAAATCCGAACCCTTTCGAGATACCTTGAAGAGAAAGAAAAAAACACCAGGGAAGAAATATGTCAATTGCACTGCGGGAAGTAGGATACGAAGGGGCAAGTGCCTGTTGATCTATCTCGAATTATCGTCACTGTTTCGATGCTGCATCCATGATTCAGTAAATATGCTTGGAGCTGACATACAGCGTCAGCATAATAAAGCTAGCGGATACGAGGCGGACATACGTCGGCTTCTGTAAAATCGGGATCTAAGCCTAAGAAAATGACGTGGGGGCTGGCTTCACTCGGTATGAGTCGCTTTTTGTTGAAGCCGCCACTACCGCGGAATTTGTCTTCGGAGTAGTCTTGGTCATTCTGGCGTAACTGAGCTTGGCCATACGTTGCGTCATAACCAGGGTCTTCGTATGGTCGCGAAGCATCATATCCCTATAAAAAATTAATCCCAAGCTGTTCATACGCAATAGGATGCGCTGTGAACTGACTCCGTTATTGTACTTCCGCCGTTTGCCGTCCGCGTGATAGTCCTCGTCTCTCGCACGAACATTCCCCCTTGAACCATCCTGCCACGACGAGTTGTCATTCCAAGAGTCTTTCCCTCTGTCCCATTCGCGATTATTGTAAGCCATTGAGCTAAGGTTGTGAGTGTACAAGTGAAAAAATGATGGTGGTCAAGTAACAACGGAGGAAGGTAAACAAACACAAATAAAGCGGTTCTTCACTTACCGACTTGACAAAACGCAATGGCTGGACATGGTATTGTGTATTCCAAAACCCTCTTCAAAGAAAGTTGTTAACGCTATCTACAGGATATGTAAAAGTACGCTATTCCTCGTTGTAAATGCCCCTCCCAAAGAATCTCATCTTGGATAGCACGACCCCGCTATTGAGCGATGGAATAATATGGCAAGCTCCTTTATCCCTTCTTGCAGGCGAACTTGACCTGACAAAGTTTTCTAGCGGGAGGACGCCTACAAGCACTTCCGTTTAACCCCTCGAACAGCTTGGATTTCTTTCGCCGGCCTTGCACTAGTCCCAGGAGCTATATACTGGATAGCTGCAAATACAGATGTGCGTACACACTACCCCCAACGAGTACTAGTAGTTGACCTTGTATTCTACAGCTTCGATGGCGCTGGGGAGGGAAACGAAAAGGCGAATCACTATCCATTTAATGATCGTGAAGCACGGGGTATTACTAGCAATAGATTATGGGGATTAGAACCTTTTGCAAAGTTCAATGGCTACTTTACATCCACCTCCGATGACGGTGCTCAACATGGCGTGTGCAGGTGCCTGTTGAGACCTGTGTTCCACAGCCGTATCCAGATGTTCCAACTCGTCATCACGAAATTCCTTAATCACGCCTTTCAAAACAGGCAGACTAGAATGATCGGGAATTTTTTCTAATTCTTCGAGTTGACTATATCAATCATTTCAAATGCGGTGGTTCAGTATGCATCAAGAAGAAAGCTCACTCGTCGTAATGCTCGCCAATTACTGTCTCTACTGCTTCTGTGCAAGCCATCGCAGCTTTACGGCCCATGAGAGCCGTGACAGCCCCCAAACCAAAACCCGCAACCTTAGCAACCTCCCAAAGGATAGTTGGTCTGACCCTATGCTGCATTTGTAGCTTGTTCATCACATAAAGATGCTTCTTCTCTTGGTCCCACATTTCCTGGTATCATACAGTTCTAAAAATTTCAGAATATACAAAGTCTGGAATAACGCACCTGGATGAGAGGACCACACTGAGGATCATTCCCAAGAACAGCGAGCTGTCCCTTGTAGATATAATTTGCAGCGAGTTCGCCCGCCTGGTCCACCCGCAAAGCGCTCTCAAGTGCATCGCGTTGGGCAGAGGATAAGTTGTCTGGAGTTGTAGACACAGATGGATCAAAAGATCTTGCGGTATCGAAATACACAGCAGAAGGCTGAGGCCTGCTAGTAGACGAAATCCAACGAGTAGCTGACTGCCTACATTGTGGAAAACTTCGAGAGAGCATCACAGCGCAAACGACCAAAGTAACAGCAGCTGCGAGCTTGGGTGATTGGAATGGTGTGTCTATAAAAAAACGATGGATGCCCAAAGTCTAGAAGAGCCCAATGACAACAAGTGCATGTTTGTTTGGTAAAAGCCTTGGAACCAAACAGATCCCAAGTTATTAACATCACCATATTGTGCAAACGTTCGTTCGCGCATCGAATGCATTGTCCGGATGTGATGCAATAGTCCAGCTCACTGCCATTCCAAACCCTAGAGATTATGCCGTACAGTTTCATAACAGGTAGAGGTTCACTTTCTTTCTTTTCCGCAACTTATTTTCCATTTCCATTGACAAGAACATTGCCATATCTTAGAATATGATTTTAGTGTCTGCTGAGGTGAAACTACGGCGTTAGATGGTACTAAACCTATCTCGAATGGGATCAGACGAGTTGATAGGATCTCAGGCCTCGTCCATCAGTATCGTGCCACTCCTATACATGTAGGGCCCAATCTCGCTTCGATTGTTCCCTATTAACGAGGACGTAAGGTTATCCAATGCGTGAGCCAGCGGTCTTTTAGACTCTCGTCGTTCAAGCCATTCCAAATATCACCCCAGAATATGTGAACGGAAAGTCGATAAGATCGTTCGCCGGTATCCGTTTATGAGAGCAGCATCGCATTCTTCCTTTCAAAAGCTGCAGCAAGACAAGACGAACCGTCTTCACTAGTTCAGAATTGTTGGGCGTATATTCGAAAAGGTTTGGCTGCTGAGCATTTATGTTGGTGCTTGGGGTTTGAAGATTGAAGACTCTGATATGTGGTTTAAGCATAGGCGATTTCTGTAACGGCTGTGCTTGTGGAAAACGATCAGGGGAAGGAGTCAGGTATAGATATCAGTAGGCGAACGGATCCTTTAATTGTTACAAAATTAAGCGATTACTGGGGTCGGTGCACAAAAACAAAGAAGGAAGATAAACCGTCGACGCAGCAACAGTAATAAGTACTGCACTCATTTGGTAAATCAAGCGCCAGCAACGTTCGGGACGCTTTCAACTCACCAACCGCGCCGATTTTCTCTCAGACGCTGCGCTGCATCCCCACGACAAAACCATACCATATACTACATCCAAGTTGACGATCTTGACACTCTGTGGTCGTCTGACCTGGAAAGAATCCACAATGCTATCCGCTAGTACACATGCTTTCCAAATCATCTGCTCTGCTCCAAGTCACGTAACCTCATTCTTCCTTGATCCAATACGGTATACCCAAATCTCGTGGTCATTCTACTCAGTTTTCGCTTCTCCGATGGTCCGCTGAAATATTTTGTATCAAGCATATGTGGGCCTTTTCGAGTACTGGATGGTCTGACGTCCTTCTGGGGGTTAAATCGCCTCCATGTTCCTGCCATGCTCCTTTCTAATCTCCTGCTCAATATCTTTATTCCCTCGTCCTTGGTGCCTGTCTTAAGCCCTCAAGATAGCTCCGTGAAACTGAATTTGACTTCTGTGTTCAACTTGAAGGCCGCCTCAACTGGTCCTGATGATCCATTGGCAGATTTTGACGGTTCGAAGAGAGCATATCCCGTTGAATGGTTACCCGAGGGTGATTTTTTTGATTACGATGGCGTTCAAGTACGCTATAATCACTTCCCATCCTTGTCTACACTCACATTTCGTCCAACGTAGTTTTTGCTTCCACCCTTCCATAACCCCAATGCATTCGATGTTGTGAGTGCAAACTCGCAAGTAATACCTGTGCCCCATGGGTACTATCAGTCTTTCCATTCATTAATCACATGGACCGGCGACCATGCACAAGCTATAAACATCTCGTTCAACTTTGACGATGGATCCTCTGAAATTACAGGACTTATGGTCAGTCCGTGGTGGTCCACAACTCCGTTTGATGGTCCAATTCGCACGTATGTCCATGTACAATCATTTCAGTACCCTTCCATCTACTAATTTGCATGCATTAGTTCGTACCATTATTCTAATCCATCCTTGGACACGAATATGACGATCTCTTATAACGTGACTGACATCCACTATTCCACTGTCAGGATATCCAACAATAAGAAGCTAGCTTCTTTAACTCTCCCTGCTGCAGATCGAAATACCAGGGTATTCTCCATTAGTCTTCTTCGTCTACCCCTAAACCCTTCAGGCGGCCAGAAGCTTCTCCGCATCGATAATGTCCGTTCTACGACAAAATGGATCGAGCACAATACTTCAGGTTCAGACAAGCGCGTTCAACAAGTGGAAGTCACCATGAGTAATGTCGCGTCGCTGTCTGCTGGAGTTGATTCTTGGATTACATCACCTCTTTCTGTTCAACTTTTGTCTAATTCAATCAACACTATCATACCCGGAACCATAAAGCGCTTGCGTTCCAACGATCAAGTGGTCGTAATTGTAGGAATCTCGAATAGGGAAAGTGTTGTGGCTGGAAGCGATGATTCGGTCAAAGTTGTGATCGATGGCATGGACGCGAAGTTGGTAACGATACTGAACAGAAACGCAGATTGGAACATCACTGCCGGAATTCCACGATGGGAGGCCAATGATAAAAGTTTGGCTACTCACGAGGCTCCAGACTGGGTACGCAGGATTACAATTTCGGGTATTTATTATAATCTCATATCGGTTTAGTACGATGACGCCAAATTCGGTATCTTCGTGAGTTTATCCGCCTACGTTGCGTTTGTATATCTCAACCTGCCATGATAGATACATTATGTGAGTGAAAAATGCAAGACTCCGATGAATTTATCTCACAGTGGGTCCAGGGACTTTACAGCGTCCCTGCTTGGGCCCCGACTGGTTGGCAATATGTAGCATGGTGAGCTTTATTCTTCGTGTTCTCGACTCCATGACCGACCATTTTCAGGTACGACTGGGACCTACATAATCGTAAGTGTTTGAGCTGTCAATGCAATTTATGACTCTCTCATAAGACTTCTGTCAGCGCCCAATAGTGACTCGCCTACGTGGGTTCGTCATCGGAATCTTTACGGTGAAAACTTCACTTACGACGACTTTTTGGCCAATTGGACGGCTTCTCTGTGGAACCCAGACGATTGGACTGACTTTTTCGCTGGTACCGGTGCTAAGTACTTTGTATTCGTAACAAAACACCACGATGGTATTGTGTTGTTCGATACAAATTCCACAGACAGAACCACTGTCAAGTTAGGTCCAAAGAAAAATTTCCTGGCAGAATTATTCGCTAGTGCGAAGTCTAGACATCCCGAAATGCGCCGTGGAGTATGTTTTAGTACTTTTTAAGTGATCATTTGTTGACCCACACTTCCACCAGACGTATTTCAGTTTACCCGGTAAGGGCTGGTTCGTGAAATCAATAATATTTAGGTTTTCACGTCATTACTCCAGAATGGTTCAACCCAGATTACAAAAAATACGGAAAACCGAGCTTCCCGGGAGGACTTTCTGTCAACCCTTATACCGGAAAGTGCTGTGATCCTTTTGTTGGCTATAAGCCCGTCGAAGACTTCCTGCAAGACAGTAAGCGTTTATCTGCACAGATTTTTGGAAAAACTGTTCATTTTTGTAGTTCAAAAACCGCAGATGGAATCACTATTCTATGAATATGATACGGAGATGCTATGGTATGTATCCTCCCCAAAGTAAGGAGTAATCAACCAAGTGTATCAGGTGTGATATCGGCTTTTCTTCTATATTCCCGCAAATCGGTTCGTCCAGTACTGCTGATCATGCTAGTTATATGACAGTGTATTAATTTATAGGAGCGGATTGGTATAACTACGCCGCATCGCAAGGAAGACAGGTTGTCATGAATAACCGATGTGGTGCCAATCAATCGGACTTTGTGACACCCGAATACGCGACGTTCAGCACGGTTCTAGTAGGTACATCTTAGTTGTCGCAGTCGCTTGTCGTTGACCCTGTTGTTTAGAAACAAAAATGGGAAAGCAGCGCTGGGATGGACCCATACAGCTACGCATTCAATTCTGATACGTATGTTTGGACGCTCTTGAACCCTGTTTTGTACCTGACTTGTTGCGTTGAAGCCCGTTGGGAAATTACAAGAACTCCTCTACTGTCATTCACCAGTTGATAGAGTGAGTTCCAGAATGGGAGATCTTCCACAATTCTTGATACTTGCTCCATAGTATTGTATCAAAAGGGGGAAATTACTTGTTGGGGTTTGTGTATATTTCCTAAGCGTGTTGTTGGTCGCTGACGTTTATTACAACAACTTATCCAGTGTCGTAAGTACTACTGAGCGGGACGTTTTAAGTGAAAGCTTACAGCTCCTCCCCAGGGCCCGAAAGAGGATACTACGATCATAGTCCAGATGACGCAGCCTTTGCTAGATGTAGGAAAGTGGCTGAAAACGTCTGGAGAGGCCATTTACGGAACGAGACCGTGGTGGTTCCAGCAACAGGATTCTACGATGACAGATGTCAGGTTTACCACTACTCCAGATGCGTTTTACATACTTGCCATCTCGCGGCCTAGTGAAGGCCTGAAGGTGACGGCGCCTGTTCCGGTTGTGCCCGGTGATCGGATTACGCTCCTTGGAGGTAGTGGAGATGCGTTGAGTTGGACGGTTGACAAGGATGGAGTGCTGACGGTTGAGGTTAGCGACGAGGAGCTGGATTTGGTGTCGTTGCCTGCTTGGGCGTTCAAGATACCTTATGCCGAGACATAATTTGCCTTGGTTGAGATCTTCCGACCACACGACGCTAGCCTCCTGTGTGGAGGCCGCAGCCTGCAACGAATTCTGTTGTATTCTTGTTTGTGAGCAACGCAGGATGTCAAGTTCCTGCGCAGTTCCCGAAGAGCTGAAATGCATACATGGTACATATTTGTAACGATATCAATTTTTATTTATATTGCCCTTGAAGCAAGTGTCTCAAGCCCACAACGTCATTACCCAAGAAAAACGTGAATTCCATGGGAGCCCCATACTCATGCTATGTAGTCCCATAACCTACCATGGGCCAAACGCTCCAGAGCGAAGGAAAAACTTTGCTCGATTCACGTGCTTCTTCCAAGGACTGACTTCGAAGATACTGTCGAGGTTCTCTAAGCTGACTCCGCGGCTTTCTGGAAGCAGGGCGAAAGAGACAATAACAACAAGTAGAGTGCACGAGCCAAACAAGAAATATGGCCCCGAGCTCGATCTGGAAAGGAAGATGGGAGTAGTGAACGCGATCGCCCAGTTCACAGCCTGGGTAAAGAAAAATGCGTCATGGTTAAAATAAAAAAAGATGTTGTAGAAAGAGGGAGGGATAATAATTAGATCGCATCGATGATATCAGAAATTTTAGGTACGTACCCAGTTCGCAAACTGTCCAAAGCTTGAAGCAGCTGCTCTTGTCTGGATCGGATGTATCTCCGAAGAAACGATTCGAATCACAACTGCCCAAGACATTCCAAATGCGATGAGGAACAGATAGATGAGACAAATGACAGCCCATCGTCCGGCGGCGTGGTCTGTTGCCTTGGAAGCATATAGCGTTGCAATAAGTAACATCGTGCACGAAATGACAGCACCACCATAAACAACGGAGCTCCGCCTACCCCCTGGCACATATATGAATGTGTAAGCGAAACCAGTTGTGAAGATTTGTTAGAAGCATACATTTGTCGCTGTAAAATTGAGTGATTATTGTTACTGCGACGGACAAGAGTCCAGATACACCAGAAGCAAGGAAAGTTGCTTCAGCTGAAGATAGACCTGCCTGTGCAAACAATATTGGTGCATACTGGCATTGTTTTCATTGACAATCTAGATATGGGAGGCGAGAACTGAGAACGCTCACATAAAGGACCCCGTCGATGCCAGAGAGCTGTTTTTTATTTGTTTATCAGACAATCAATCTTATATTACGTTACAATTTATGGCCACGTACTTGTTGGAAGCCCATCATAAAACAAACCAAGAAAGTTCTTAATCTCAAGTCCTTCCCCCAGAGCAATTTGGCAACGCTAGCGAGCGACTTGGTAGCATTTTGAGCCTGCTGTTCTTCGCTACGCCGAACGGTATCCTGTTCTTTTTCTGCTTCTGCGGTCAATAGCCCGAGGCGAGACCATGTAACGGCTGCCTCGGTTTCCCGACCAACATGCAATAACCATCTAGGGGAGTGCGGGAGGAAGCATGAGCCGATAGTGAATACAGACGCGACAATCGATTGAATCATAAAAGGACACCGCCAAGCGAAGGAGCTCGAAGCGTGGACGGAACCATATGAGATAAAATATCCTTGAAATTTTCAAGAGACACCAGACGACGCCCGTCAAATAATGCGCACCTGATGCTATTCCAATGGTGACAAAAAGCTGCACAGTACAGGATAGACGTCCCCGGATTGCAGTTGGTGCGATTTCACAGATGTAGACGGTGAGAGTGGACAGAAAGAGTCCTTCACCGATTCCGGATAGACAGCGGCCGAGGAATAACATTGCTATATTTATAGAAGCGCACTCCAATATGGCACCTATGGCAAAAACAGCACCTCCTAACGTAAAAGTTCTGGTACGAGATATGCGATCTGACAAAGGACCAGCAATTATGGAGGTTGCAGCCGCAGGAAGGAGGATTGATGAGACGACCAAACCCTGTGATATTGGAGAAAGCTTTCCAAAAGTGTTTTTAAATTGATGCATCACGATAACAGGTCCAATCGATCCCCTACAAGATGCAATCCACAGCGAGCTCGGAAGCGGGTGATAAGCAGAGGGTTGAATACGAACGTATCAAAACCAAACATAAAGCCGCCCAACGAAACAAATAGAGCACACCAAGTATACAACTTGTCCAGATGAAAGTATTGAAAGGGTGAAATTTTCGAGGGCATGGGATGCTCGATATAGGGTTCTGGTACAGCCTGAAGGCTTGTCTGGACCATTTCGAGTCCTGCACTAGACTGTTCGTATAATCGCTGCTCAGGGAGAAGTGTGAACGAACACGCATCGTCTTGAAGAGGCGTGGAATGCGACGCAGACTTAATCGACATAGATTGGTACCAGAAGGTTGTGATGTAGATAATAAAGAGACCTCACTTTTGCGGGGTATAACTGAGGAGGTGTTTCTGAAGCAGCACTAACTTGTTCTCATTCACTACGCGATCACGCATGAAAGGTGACAAACTAATTTACAACTCCCCCTCAATCTCCAGCACGAGAGGACAATGGTCGGAAGCACCATATATCTCACTACGGATCTCACACATCTTCACTCGGTTAAATATCCGTTCACTTAACACAACTACAACGAACAAAAGTTCAGCACAAGACCAAGGAACACGCGATTAGGATAATTGCTCACACTGGTCGAGCCGCCAACCGATACCTTTGGACCGGCAATTGAATCGATAGGAAAAATATGTATAATGTCGATCTTCAGGGTGAAGCTGTCTCCATACGTCAATAAACTTGTTAGGAGTACCTTCGTCCGTTGTCGGTGGGCTAAGGATCACACTAAATGATGATGTTTCTGCCTCTGTATAACCAGCAGTTTTATTCCAATGCTTTTTAGCATTAGAGAGGTCTAAATCCAGGTCGGACAGGTACACAGTATAAAGTATCAAATGCTTACCTTTCTCCGTGGGCGCAACATTAAGGTCCCCAGTCCATATCACTGGCTTCTTTTTGTCTAGCTCACGAATGTAGGTCTCAAAATGGTTATTCCATTCCTTCTTCACGTCTAAAGTCTGATATATAAGGTGAGATGATGCGATTAGTGTTTTTCCACGAGAGCCAGACCTTCAAATTTTCTCCCGCATTGACAACATAAGTTCCGACGATAAAACAACGTTCGAATTCGAGGCACACGATACGGCCTTTGTAAACGTTAGGGTCTGGATGTCTCGGAAGAGTTTTATCTACGTTTAAAGGCTTAAACTTGGACAGAATAGCAGTTCCGGCTGAAGAAGGGATTTGATTAAGGACTAAAGATAACCAAATAACCACTTGCAATAGGTCTTCTTATTTGAAATTGCCCAATAGCGATAGGGGTATTTTGCAGTCAACGCAGGATCCGCCGGTTCGTTGTTAACCTAAGCTGAACCGGTTAAAATCGACATATGAACATTGAAGGCAAATATACCTTAGTTTCTGTTAGGACTAGGACGTCCGGGTCTTCTGCTTCAACATACTGTTTGAAGCCCTGGGAAGAATGGGGATCATGACCGAGTGTGCAGAAGAGGTAGTGATGTACCTTCCGCTGACTTGCAGCGAGTCCACATATGTTCCATGAAGCTATTCGCAAGGTACCGGGGATGCGTGGTGGAAAGTCGATTTTTACAGGCAGAACCTTATTTGTCGGCTGTCCATTTGGACTGATTGCAGGTACTGACAAGTCAGCCTCGGACCCTGTGGCTTTGACGCGCTTTTGAGAACCGGCCTCAGAATCCTCCTGGTCATTATCGGGAGCTTTGCGTTTTAAATCGTTGGAAGACATATGAGCTACAAATCGAGCAAGTTTGAAGCTAATGGCGAAGGAGTTACAATTCGTTAATAGTCCAGTCGCGTTACAAAGCATCAGCAACTCATAAGCATCCCACCGCGTGATACACGCGTCTGTGGCGTTGGCATGTCACGTGCTCGTAGGCTGATTCGTTCGAATTCTCAGTCTTGAGCTAATGAGGGTTGTGGTCTTGTAGACGGTACGTATTTCTGAAAGAACGAGATTGTCTTGAACGAAGAGTAGTGTCCGCTTTTTTTTTTGGGTGAGTCCACAAATAGCTTTGACTTCGAATAAGTAACCAAGCATCCTTTGTAATTTGGCTTTTTTCAAAGCCTGCGGCCACAACCCTCTCGTTCCTTATAAAACCCCGCCTGCAAGACAGAGTCGCTCCTTGGTTCATTATGTTATCTCATCTTGGTTTTTCTGCTTGGATATCATGCGAAGACAAACCACTCCCGGAATACGAAGTCACCGCTGCGAATAACAGAGTTACTTGCTGGATTCCAAGTAGAGAGGGCAAGGCTTTCGTTGTCCACTGGAGTGACGAAGGGAGTAAGATTGACTCTGCTGCTTACATTACTCTGGATGGTTTTGTCGTCTCTGGGAGGTTCCTCTTCGGACATGGTCACGCGTCCCGAGGCGGAGTTCGTACAAGTATTTCTACGGAAAGGCCTTTCGTTTTTTCCAAAGTAGACGAAGGTTCATCTTGATCTGGACATTTCTGTGCTCCGTTGATTGACAGCTTTATCAGGGAGGGAAAATCCTCAGTTACAAATTAAAACTGAAGGAAAAATTGGCATGATCATATTGAGGATCAAACGTATCAGACGGGGTGGTGGAAAGAAACCTAATGGCATACAGACCATTCCCGAACAAGTACGTGGAAAACGGAAGTTTGGCGAGGATTGCGTGGCGTGCGTTTCTATATGCCATCTCTTGCAACCTGGCTTAGTAAACTGTCTAGGTTTGGAACTGAGAGGCCAGCAGAATTCCAGCAGCCATCTACTTGGGCGGTCGAACCATACGATAAGAACAATTCCGGATCTTATGTCACATTTGTTTTCCGATACCGGTCTCCTGGTGCGCTCCAATCTTCAACTCTGTCGTCACACATCGCTAACCCGTGGATGTTTTAGAATTTTTGGAGGCTCAAGGTATTATAACGTCAGAGGCCGAGTCAACCACCCCACCAACGCCTGCTCTTTCCGATGTTAGCACTCCTTCGAGCTCTAATCCCAGCCCTCGAGGTACCAAGCGCATGCGCCGCACCGCTGTACGCCAACTTCTCTTCTGTTATACCTACTTGATTGTGATTCTCCCTTTTTCCAGAGCGCAGCTTCTCAAATCAGTGACCGCAGCGAATATACTCCTAGCACCCCGCTGGATTACTCCAGGCACGTTGACAGGTACCCGGGTGAAGGTTTATTCTGGTTCCACGACAATCAACCAACAGATATTGCACAACATCTGGACGAGAAATCAAGAACTGAGTGAAGTTGTCGGTTTCGTACGAGTTTCATGACAATGTTTTCATGCCCCGTTGCATTGCTCTAAATCCACCTTGCTTTCCATCCAACTTCTTCCTGCTTTTCATTTCTTTGCTGAAACTTTTGACTAAGGACTTGGTCCTTCCTTGCGTTGCTGTTCTTCTCGCCTGTGCTTCCAACCTTTGCGATCCATTACTTCACTTCTTGCTATCTCTCATCGGTATTTGCTTTTGTCGTATCTACACGTCCCTACATATTTTGTACTTGCTTCCCACGTGTTATGGAATAATATTTGCTATTGGTGGACCCCCACGAACAATTATTGTCATCCTCCTTCTCGGATCAGATGCTTAGCTTGCATGGGTCTGATGGAACTGCTTTCTAGCATGACCATCTTTAGCAATAGCAATCGTGCCATTCCCCGGGCCGCCACAGGCCGGGCACGGTCCTCGAAGGATATTCTGACACCACTGGCAATCGGCCTTGTGTGTTCCTCTCCGCATCTCATGATGGAGAACCACGCTGTCTGCGCAAACTGCCTGATCTAACCTCTTTGTGGAGCTGGGCAAGTTAGGTAATCATGTTATCTACAACAAACATAACATAAACAGTTAAGCCAGTCAAGGTTAGGTTGGGATGTTGCTGCCTGACGTACAGATGCGTAACGTGTATACAGACAGTGCCGCCGCCGTGCCGAGAGCGTTTACGATAGCTAGCGGCGGAAAAAACCCTAAGGGCTGACAGGACCTTTTGGAGCCCGGTGCCAAGAGTCCACTGAGAAACGATAAAGGAATGGCGAGTCGACCAAAAACAGCTCAGGCTTCTCTATGTGGCAAGTAATACCCTAATGAGCGGGCCTACTTGAGTCCGTAATTCCGATCACAACGGTGATCACCTAGCCCAAAGAAGTTCAGCCATGTTGCATGATGCACGAACATGCAGCAGTAACACAAGAAGTTGGGAAGTGGGGGCTACGTTCCCATGAGCAGGCGTTTACTGACTTCAAGGCAATGTGACCAGGAGAAGTAGATGTCAGATGCTGAAATGAATTATTGGTTTGACAAATACAGATGAAATCAAGGAAAATGTATCAACCGTATGAAGATCAAACTATACTTGCCTCCTTTCCCATTGCTAGTTCATCTCGTGCACGTGAGTCCTCATCTGTCCTTTCAATATGTTGCCAATCGTCATTATCTGTAGAAAAAGGCTCTTCCCGTGCGACTGCGGCAGCCTCTCGTTCTCTTTGTTGCTGTTCAACTCTCAGTGTGTCCGCAGCCTCCGCTTTCTCCCTCTCTGCTTCTTGAACCAAGGCCTTTAACTCTTCTTCCAGCTCGCTCTCGTCTACGATTTGATTTCCCATGTCGCCAGCCAAGCGGATAGTTTCGTCGATATCTTTAGCATCCTCGGTAGCAGAGAACATCGCATCTATTGTCTCTTCAATCTTGTCACGCTGAAGGGAGGGGTGGGAAAGAATGGCTCGTAAGGTGGTAGTGGAGGATTCATAGCTTTTCATAATCTGGCGTTCGAACCTCGTAAGAAAATTTCCCGAATTCAAGTGTTGGCAAAAATATACCTCCACATCACCGGCTGCACGCTCCACGCTGAGCAAAGTTGACTCCAGGTTTTCCAATGCCTGAACGCGTTTATTCAGTAAATCGTCGAGCTGCTTTCGTGATCTCAAGTGACTGAGAGCCACTTCCCTCTGCTTCTGTTGCAGCGCCGTCGTGATTTTACTAGTCCGTCTAGGAAATCTCTTATCATCAGGTAGATTGCCACGAGGGAAGGAGAGTACACACCCTATAATCTTATGTTGTATGTTGTCAATTTGACTTTGAATATTATGAATGGCAACCTTGAGCTCAAGGAGCCCATGATCAACGGCGGTAACCGCCTGAGGCTCGGAGGTATCCTGGTCAATGAATTTGATGACCTGGATCAGGTGAATATACAAAGAGGATTGTACCATATCAGTGAGACAGGTACCTCCTTATCAACGAGGATCACCCCGCTGTCACGTTCCAGGTATTTGACGAGAACCTTCACATCCAAGTCCGACAAAACCTTATCTGACAATGCAATACCAGCGAATTCCGTCCGAAAGGTATCCGTAGTGTACAGTAGGTCGGTTAAAGCCACAGCATTTTTAGCTCGTTGATGAGAAATAACGGCTTGTGCGGCAGACTCTACGAGGTCAAGTAAGACGTAGTCACCTTTAACCTTCTTCCACCTTTCGACATCGCTTCGATGTCCACCTTCTTCTGATTCCACAACGTTGAGCTGTTGCAAAGCCCACCATAAAGGCTTTCCAACTATGTAATTGACGATCCTTAGTGGCAACCAGCCAGGGTCATAAATTGAATATGCGGTGTTCATGAATTGAGTTAATGGGATATACGTTTTGGCATCACATAGCTCAGACTTTACTAATCCCACATCAGAAACAGCAATAGATAGAATGAGAAAAGGGAAAACTCACGATAACAGTCGCGAGACACAAAGGTTTGCCAACACCTTCATAACGAAATAAATCCCCTAATGATGGGTTTGCGTGTAGAACTAGATAATCCGGAGATTGTGGAAACCAGCCTTCGAGAATGACGGACTGTATCGTCTGACGCCACCATTGAATTGTGGACTGATATGAAGCAGGATTTGAGTTCTTCTGACGCGATATGTCAGCGTACAGAGATTGCAGACGCGAAGTAGATATAGCTTTGTATGTCGGCAGGGAGTTTAGGTCTGTAAACTTGATGCGCGCCAAGGACATGGTCGACCTTGTAAAAGGGTAGCTTACTAGTACTGGCTACAGCGTGGGTCAAGTGCGCAACGCGCAACGGGCGCGTGCTGCATAGTGTGACGCTTCCTTATGACCAGTTACAGCACCGCAACTTCATCAAGAAATCCTCTTACACAACGGGCGACAAGTTTGAGTACTATGAGCGTAGGATGAACAAATATATATTGACATTATTCAACATAAACAATTGTGAGAACGCCAGGTGACTGGAAGAATCCAAAGGTGACAGGATGACCAGCCAAAGAAGCGAACTCTTTGCTCTGAGGCACTAACGATGAAAGACAGTCAGTTCATCCAGACGATCTTACATGTGGAAACCAGCGCCTGGAAGTTGTTAAAAGATGAAGGAGGAGAAAAATCGAAGGTACTGATTGTAACAGGACTTGATTTAGGGCAGGTACGAGAGAAGTGGGGAGTTGGAGTCGAGGCTAATGGTGCCATTGGCCACCCATACTTGTTCCTACCAGAAGTTAATGATATTTACATAGTCTGAATCAACGATGGACGGAACACATCGCGTCTTGAACAATATCTTCAGTGAAATGAAGGTTCTTGGTAATTGGATGCGCGGCTCTTGTGCCTAGTGAACTTTTCATCTCCACGGTCATCAAAATAGGTACCAAACAGATTCTCCCAACCCTCTTGAAAAAGGCTTGGGTCCACCCGTCGACGCCCCGACTGATTCCTAGCTTCACTGGTCAAGGATCCAAAATGCCGAAGGAACCTCTTCCCGCGTTGCCATTGTCTGGGCTCTTTGCAATCGTAAAACCTTCTGGACGGACTTCGATGTCTGTCGTCAATGATATCAAAAACCTGATCAACGATTCCAAGCTGTTTATTGAAGCTGAAAAGCTGGCGAAAGCGAAGAATAAGACAGACAGGCGGAAAAAGCGAAGTAACAAGGATATGGCAAAGATTGGACAAGGTGGTACGCTAGATCCCTTGGCAGGCAAGTTTTAATGTCCCCAACTACAATACTGTTGACTAATTTCAAAAAAAAAGACGGAGTTCTTGGTGGGCACCTTTCTTCCGACCTGGACCTCTACGATAGTCTGATTGTTCCTGAGGCTAGTCATTGGTATTGGCAAAGGCACCAAAAAGTTATCCGAATTTCTTGATTGTGTTAAGGTATGAATGTTCAAACATTACGCGATTCTGTGGACGACAGGGTTCTTAGGAATATCAAACTACATGTCTTCTTGGCTGCGAGACGGATACATATGATAGCGATGGTTCTCAAATCTGTATAGCCCCTTGGAGACATGTGACCCGAGAAATGGTGGAGAACGCACTGTCGCAATTTAGAGGCAATATAGAACAAACACCGCCCATGTACGTATCGCTTTCTCTCTATTGCGTGGAGATTAAATGATAGCTACCAGATTCTCTGCCCTCAAGATGGATGGAAAACCGTTGTACGAGTACGCAAGAAGTGGAATTCCGCTTCCACGCAAGATAGACAAGCGACCGGTTACCATCCACTCGCTCGAGATCGTGGACTGGAAAGGCGGTGATCATGATTTTAAATATCCAGAAAAGAAGCTGACGGAAGACGAGAAGAAAGCGTTGGAGAAAGCACTACAAAGTGTCGAAGAAAATCCGAAAATTTCGGATGACTTCGATTCTGTTCAAGATGGTAATATGATTCCTACGGCCTTCGTACTGAAGATGAAGGTTTCGGGTGGCACTTACGTGCGTTCCGTGGTTCATGATTTAGGACACGCGGTAGGTTCTGCAGCGCATGTGGTAACTTTGACGAGATCAAGGCAAGGTCGCTTCTCCCTGGAACCTACTGAAGAAGGTGATATGGGGTGCGTTCCTTGGGAGATAATCCAGAGCGCGTCTGAGGCGCAAAAGGAGGTCGACGAGGATGGTCATATGGTTTGGGAGCGAGAGGTCCTTGACAAGTTTGAAGTCGTGGAGGAAGAAAAAGCGAATCGACCTTGAAGGTAAGCTGGTTTAATCATGATCTAACAAGGTCCGTCATGCATGTCTCCAAAGGTACGGGTCCCAGGCATATTCTGAGGGTTAATTTTCTGTTCCATCAGAGGACGCAGGCGCCCCGCTAAGAGTATTCGATCCAAATTAGCCAGAGTTGGAACTCGTCTTTGTCAGGCGCAGACCATTCCGAATAAATACTGAGAGCCGCACACCAGGGAATTGAGTCCGTCCAACGGTCTGTGGTAATGTTCCGGGGTCCTGGTGGGAGTGCCTGTGCCCTGTGCTCTAATTCTCGTGGTTGGCGATTTGACGAGATTGGTAGTCATCAGCGGGCCGGAGATTATCCACTGCATTCTACACTACATCGTCTTCAATGTCTCCCAACATATTCGTGCTGATCTTGCACACATGCTCCGTTGTACTGGTTATAGACAGACACGATCTTGTTCAGAGCAGCAAGTTCATCCGGGATCAGTTTGTATATCAGGTCGAATTTTATTACTCAGGGCTTCGCCTTGGGGCCTTGATTAATGAGGTCACGCCTATAAAAAATCCTGATCGACCAAGGATATCTTGGGATGGAGTTTTAGTGTGGTTTGTAATAGCCCTCTGAGAGTGCTGTACAGGCCGACAACCTGGAGTATCAGGGCTCAAATGCACGCACCACGTCGACAAGAAATCCGTGGAAAAAGTGTGATTCGACTGGATAACGATGCTAACAGTATGTTGGATGGAGGGTCTCCTTGAAAGGGAGAAGATCTCGACCGTCCGCATGCAATAGTTCAACAAGCGACATGAACTGATGGTTCACCTCGTTGGATGCGATCCGAGATGACATTCATCGAATCGGGTTGCTCCTTGCAAGGCGATCAACTCCCGGCCCGGCGGCCCGGCAAAAACCACGGCCCCTTGGGATATAAGCCATCGTGAAAGTGCATCGATGCCAGAACTCAGATTCGTCTTCTCCTCTCTCTATCTACGATGACGGGTAACGGTGTAAATGGCGTTCATGCTTCCAAATCGCGGCCTTTAATTGCCGGCATGTACGCTCCGATCCCCACTTTCTTCCTGCCAGAGTCAGAAGACCTTGGTGCGTGATTTTGCCAGCTCGAAGTTTCTGTTTTTATCTTGTTGATGCAAAAACAGACATCCCCACTCTTGAGGCACATGTTATTCGTCTTGCCAAAGCTGGTATCCGACCTTTACTTGCAGGAACGATGGGGGAGGCATTGCATTTATCGCATGCCGAACGTGTCGAAATAGTTAAGGCTGTCCGTAAGGCCTTAGATGACGCGGGGTTTGTCAACGTCCCGATCATCATGGGTAGTGGTGGTGGTAGCACTCGAGAGACCGTTGAACTTTCAAAAGAAGCTGCTGCTGCAGGAGCTGACTACGTCATCGTCATTGCCCCGGGGTATTTTTCCGGTGTCCTGGCGTCTCACAGACAATCCCTCAAGGCTTTCTGGACTGAAGTGTCAGATAAAAGCCCTGTCCCAGTGATCATCTACAATTGTGAGTTAGGCGGCAATCTTTCGTAATGACTCCTGACTCTCTTCACCAAGATCCTGGAGCAGCCGGCGGGATAGACCTCGACTCTGATCTGATCATATCTCTAGCCAAAGATTGTCCAAACACTGCTGGCGTTAAGCTCACGTGAGTTGGGCTACTTGCAGCACATTCCATAGTTTAGCTTCTGAATACATTCTCACAGATGCGGTAACGTTGGAAAGCTTACCCGGATTTGCTCTGAAGTCTCCAGTCCATCTTTCCCGTCTCTTTATCCACGTCGAAACCCCGATGCGCCTTTCCTCGTTCTGGGAGGTTTCACTGACTTCATTGTTCCGTCAGCATTTGTTAATGGACATGGTGCTATCACTGGCCTCGCGAATGTAGCACCGGTGAGTTTTGTTTTGATCACACACGCTTGTGCCATCAACTGATCTATTTGACTCTGCTTCATGTCAGTATTCGGAAGCAAAGTTGTTCGAGTTGGCTGAAGCAGCAAAATCAAACCCATCATTGTTGCCTGAAGCAAATCGTATCCAAGGAATCCTAGCGAACGCGGACTTCACCATCGCCAAAACTTCGATTGCCGGTACCAAATTCTTATTGGACAAACTCTATGGTTATGGAGGACTTCCCAGAAAACCCCTGCCTCCAATAGACAACGATGCCGCGGTTGCTCTTTGGGAGCACCCTCACATTAAGGAGCTTGTAAAGCTCGAAAGAGAGCTTAGCGGCAAGGCATAGTAATTCGTGGATAGTCAAGGACTGTGCGACGCAATTCATGCATACCATATTCATTTTTTGAGCTCTACGGGATCTCTGTATGTATTCCATATATTCAATGAAGTCCGTGAGAGCCTTTACGCTTTACACCTGGGTATTTTGTGCCTTATAAATGTTCTGGTACTGTAATCACACCGGTTCGACCAATTGCTGTAATTGCGGGGTAACCATCGTTACCGTTACCTCGGTTCTTCCGAATGTACATTTGCTGATCACTTTGGACGCCGCCCCGCAATTTCCGTGAGTTCCCGTGACGCACATTGAAACTTTTCTCCCTGGTATCACTCTCCCTTGGCCTATCAGGTAACCTCGTTCAGTGACCTCCTAGCGAGCCAAGAGCGACGTTCAAGACCATGAACTGGTCTCTTCGATCCCTCGCAATTCCGACATGTCGGGCAAACAAAAAAAGATCTGGTTGGTTGTGCTTTGTTTCGTTTATCACGATCGTACGTTCACCAAGTATGTCTCAGTTTCAATAACATTCCGACTTTATCATTCATCCGCACGGTTATGGGACGTTGCGAAACCAAGCACATCCACAAAGACTACTGGTATGAGCCTGGGAACAGAACTGTTATGATAAAGACGCTCACCCGGGCCCGTTTGATTAGGTATCCCTTACTCCTCATTGACCGTCGGAGTTCCTCTAGAAACGTATCCCGATGAACGTCGAGTCGCTATCACGCCACAGAACACCGCAATTCTGCTCAGGAAGGGGGTATCGAAGGTCCTTGTGGAACGGAATGCAGGCGCAGAAGCCCAGTTTCTGGACGAGCAGTATGAAGCGGCAGGAGCTACGATGGTCTCACGAGAAGAACTTTTTAAATCCTCTGACGTTGTGTTCAAAGTACGGCCGCCTGCGCCAGGCCCCGAAATCAACAGCATTCGCGCTACCAGCACTCTCATTTCCTTTTTATATCCGGTCCAGAACAAGAGTATAGTGGATGCGCTTGCTCAACGTAGCGCCAAGTTGAATGTATTTGCTATGGACAAAATACCAAGGATTTCGAGGGCGCAGGTTTTTGACGCGTTAAGGTGAGTTGTGATCGGGCTCTGCTAAGGTGTATTCGCGACTGAGAGCCAATGAAGCTCGATGGCAAACATAGCTGGTTATAAGGTTGTTTGTTTCGTTAACCCTCAGAAGTTGTTGTGATTCACACCAGTTGCAAGGCCGTCTTGGAAGCTTCAAACCATTTCGGACGATACATGACAGGTCAGGTGACCGCGGCTGGGTGTGTACCGTTTGATCATTAATCCTGTTGGTGCCCGTTATGCTCGTCTTTGTTCCAGAAAGGTTCCCCCATGCAAAGTTCTTGTCATCGGTGCTGGTGTTGCAGGTCTTAGTGCGATTGCGACGGTAAAGACTGCCCTTATGATTCGAGCAGAGGATGACATAAATTTCATCAACAGGCAAGGCGGATGGGAGCAATTGTTCGTGGTTTTGATACTCGCGCAGCTGCTCGTGAACAGGTTCAATCTCTCGGTGCTGAATTTTTGGAAGTATCAGTCAAGGAAGAAGGAGATGGTGCCGGAGGATATGCCAAGGTGTGTGAGAAATCGTTCGCGTCTCTTCCTGTACGATAACGTCTTTCAAGGTCATGTCCAAGGAGTTCATTGCTGCAGAGATGGAATTATTTATGCAACAGTGCAAAGACGTCGACATTGTTATCACTACGGTGGGTAGCTTCCTTAACAAATCATTAGTTAATTGTTCATGGTGGATAATAGGCTCTCATCCCGGGAAAACCTGCTCCTAAGCTAATTACAAATGAGGTGACTAGGGCTTTGAGACCCTTTAGCCCACATTCACTCATGTATTATTAGATGGTCGCAGCTATGAAGCAAGGATCCGTGATCGTGGATCTCGCTGCAGAAGCGGGTGGCAATTGTCAAGCTACAAAACCTGGTGAATTGCATGTGAAGGACGGCGTGACAATTATTGGTGAGATTACCTGTCTGGTTGAATCCTACGAGAAATGAACGCCGTTTTGCTAGGATACACTGACCTTCCTAGCCGGCTCCCCACACAGTCGAGTACTCTTTATTCAAATAACATCACCAAATTCTTCCTATCCATGTCGGAGGACAAGAATTTCGTCATTAACCTTGAAGATGAGGTCGTGCGCGGATCCATCGTGTTACATAAGGGAGAGGTCTTGCCTCCAGTTGCCCCACCAGTTCCATCCCCTGTATCTTCCGCACCGTCAGCAGCCAAAGCTGCAGAAGCTGAGGTTACTGTTACGGCTCTGACCCCTTGGCAAAAGGCTACCCGGGAAGTCGCAACTGTGACTGGGGGTATGGGTTCGGTCCTTGCTATTGGAAAACTGACGGGTCCTGCGTTCATGGCAAATTTCTTCACTTTTGGTCTTGCGGGTTTGATCGGATACCGGGTAGTCTGGGGTGTTGCACCTGCTCTTCATTCACCTCTTATGTCCGTGACAAATGCAATTTCAGGTGCGTAAGCTTTTTTCCTTTCACATTCACGTCGTCGCATGATTGACTAGGCATGGTCGGTGTCGGGGGGTTGTTTGTGATGGGTGGAGGGTACTTGCCTGGGACAATTCCTCAAGTACTCGGCGCAATATCAGTACTCCTTGCTAGTGTCAACGTTGCGGGAGGATTTGTCATAACCAAACGCATGCTGGACATGTTCAAGCGTGAGTAAAGTTCGGGTTTATGACTTCTGAGTCAAGAGTTGACTGGGTATGTAGGCCCTACGGATCCCCCCGAACATACCTGGTTATATAGTATCCCTGCTGTAGTGTTTACTGGAGGATTCCTAGCAGCTGCAAGCACCGGCATGGCAGGCCTCGTTCAAGCCGGTTACTTGGCAAGCAGCATTCTTTGTATTGGTGAGTTTGCGGAAAAGTTGTGTAATTTCAAGTCTGAGCGCTTCCTAGGATCTCTTTCTGGTCTTGCCTCTCAGACAACTGCTCGTCAAGGCAATGTCCTCGGCATGTTGGGCGTTGGCTCGGGGTTCCTGGTATCGTTGGCAGCTGTTGGATTCTCACCGGAAGTCCTTGCTCAATTTGCAATGGTGGCGGCAATTGGTGGGACAATTGGATCAATCATTGGTAGGAGAATAACGGCTACCGAGCTCCCTCAGATGGTTGCAGGTGCGTAGTTGAAGATTTCTCATGGAGGATTACAATCCCATTCTGCAATTAAACAGCCCTACATTCCGTAGTTGGTCTTGCTGCCGTGTTAACATCCATCGCCAGCGTTCTTGCCGATATCGATCATGCTACGATGCTTCATGTGCGTTAATCGATATCGGCTTTAGCTGAGTCTCATTCATGCTTGAATTCTAGCTCGTTACTGCCTATATGGGTGTACTCGTCGGTAATATCTATATTGCTGTTTTCATTTGGCAATACACTGACGTCACACGTTAGGTGGTATTACATTTACTGGGTCTATCGTAGCATTTATGAAGCTGGCCGGTCGCATGTCTTCGAAGCCCCTGGTCCTTCCTGGAAAGCACATTGTGAATAGTGCTATAATGGGAGCAAATGCGTTAACTATGGGTGCTTTCTTGACCGCGGCCCCGACTGTACCTCTTGTTGCGGCAGGCTATTTAGGTGCTAACACGATTCTTAGTTTTATTTCGGGTTTTACCACCACAGCAGCAGTGGGCGGTGCTGATATGCGTAAGCTCAAAACATGTGATAACTTTTGGTGAATTGAAGTATAGCCTTTCGCAGCTGTTGTAATCACTGTGCTGAACGCATACTCTGGTTTTGCTCTCGTCGCGGAAGGTACGTTTCGCTGAGCATCTGTCATCTCGCACCATTCGATTGATACAATTCAGGATTCATGCTCGATAACTCCCTTCTAACGACTATTGGTGCTCTCATTGGAGTCAGTGGTTCGATTCTGTCCTACATCATGGTATGTGCCTGTATACTGCGACCCTGTATTTATATTAACTCCTTTTCAGTGTGTGGCAATGAACCGGTCACTGTCCAATGTCTTATTCGGAGGAATTGCTCCTGCTGCGGCTTCTGATTACAAGATAGAGGGAGCAATTACTAACACTACGGTCGATGATACGGTGGAGGCGCTTGCAAACGCAGACAGCGTGATTCTTGTATGCTATGGTAACTCGGTCTTGGCGGTGCACGCGCACTGATCGTGAATCACAGGTTGTTGGCTACGGAATGGCTGTGGCAGGCGCCCAACATCCGATCTCCGAGATCGTATCCATGCTTAGAGCCAAGGGCGTCAAAGTTCGTTTCGCAATTCATCCAGTGGCTGGAAGGATGCCTGGTCAATGCAACGTTCTTTTGGCAGAGGCTTCCGTTCCCTACGATAGTAAGTGATTTTTCTAAATATATCATTGCGGTGCTCTGATCAATATAACTCATAGTCGTGTTGGAGATGGACGAAATCAATGATGATTTCAAAGATACTGATGTCACTTTGGTCATCGGGGCGAATGACACAGTGAACCCGATTGCATTAGAGAAGGGATCTCCCATCGCAGGGATGCCTGTGCTGCATGCTTGGCAAAGCAAGCAGACGATTGTGATGAAAAGGGGCATGTCTAGTGGTTATGGTGCGTCTGCTTCTTTTTGATGCGAGAACATACCTGAAACACTTCACCCTCATAGCTGATGTCCCTAATCCACTGTGCGTGACCTCACATAACTTTATCCCGACAGTAACTGATGGGTGTCTATTTTAGGTTTTATATGCCGAATACGAGAATGCTATTTGGTGATGCTAAGGACACATGTGATGGTAGGGAAACCATTGTTGACATCATACCACAGGATCGCCACTGATCATGACTGTACAGCTTTAAAAGCAGCTCTGAAGGCCAGGACATGAGTTGGAGGTCGGAATGTACATAGAGATATACTGAAAACTTGCATACCGAAACACAACCGAGTTATAACCCATGTGTGGCGAATGCTTACATGGAAGGAAAGTCGCACAAACACTTATCTAGAAGCAAGCTGCGCATCGCTGGCTATGTATTACGCGGAATGCCGAACGCGAAGTTGCGGATGCTTATATCAGTTCCTTCCTCAGCCTTTCCCTTGATCCCTCTCCTTCTATACCACAAGTCTGAGACTTCGCTTGTTACGACCGCCTTGCCGACGGGCTTCTTCATATTTTAAAGTCTGATATTCAACCGCATTCCAAATGAAGGATGAGGTCATTGGCTCTTCCGCAGACCCTGCTCTTCCAACTACGCCGACCATCTTTGGCTTACCCCTCAAATACGTGTCGTAAGTTGACCCATACTCGGACCTCTAGAGATTATATGTCTCAATTCACCTCTTTCGCTTGTTTTCAGACTGGTGACGCTCGCTCTACAAAATGCCATGCTCTCAGTCATTATGCACTATTCTCGTGTCGATTCTTCTCCAGCAGAAACATATTCTGCCGCGACTGCGGTCCTGATGGTCGAGCTCTTGAAAGGCAGCATATCATTTGCTATCGCATTTGCACGGACTGAGCCAACCAAGAGTTATACCCCCAACGCGCTCGGGATTCCTCCTTCTCCACTCATGACCCACCAATCACTGGTATCGCGTTTCCGTAGACTGTGGAAAGAGATATTCAGACCAGATTGTTGGAAATTATCTATTCCAGCGATTTTGTATGGTACGAATCAAACGCTGTCTTCGCAGTCACTTGAGCAGTTCTGACGTCCATCCCTGCAGTGATCCAAAACAACCTGCAGTATGTTGCTGCATCAAACCTCGAGGCTGCTACCTTCCAAGTGACCTATCAGATGAAGATCTTGACCACCGCTGGGTTTTCTGTCCTTCTTCTACGAAAGTCACTGAGCCCCGCCAAATGGTTGGCTCTCCTCTTTTTGGCCATTGGGGTGGGGGTCGTGCAGATAGACAGCGGGGTACAAAGATCTGTGTTCTCGTCGGAAAATACCATGAACCCATACAAGGGTTTCCTTGCTGTTTTCGCGGCTTGTTTCACATCGGGACTGGCGGGAGTTTATTTCGAAATGGTTTTAAAAAATTCACAATCAGATCTCTGGGTCAGGAATCTGCAGTTGTCACTTTTCTCATTAATACCTGCCCTCGTTCCCGTCGTCGTCGACGCAACACAAGGGGGGAAACCACTAGACCTATTCCATAACTTCGGCGCTTGGGCATGGTCAACGGTTGCCATACAGGTTCTAGGCGGGCTGATCACAGCACTAGTCATCAAATACGCGGATAATATCCTGAAGGGGTTCGCCACAAGCTTGAGCATCATTATCTCCTGCCTCGCCTCTGTCGCGCTGTTCAACTTCCCGTTGACGATCTCATTCATTCTGGGTTCTGGCATTGTTCTGGTTGCTACCTGGATTTATAACCAGCCCGATGTGGGTGGCGGAAACCTTTGGAGAAGCAGACAGGACCGGTTGCCGTTCTCCCTCCCCCTTCCGGTATCTCGTGCACCCTCTTCGTCCTCAGTATTCTCCACGATGTCCTCTCCGGGCCCATCGTATTTAGATTTTCCCAGGGAAAAGGCAGGGCCTCTTTTGACGCCAGATTATGTTGAAATCGTGCCGCGCGACCCAAAGTGATAACTTTTTTTCGTCCTTATGTATGCTGCGGAGATACTGAGAAGAGGACACTTGGTTATTGATTATCTTTGCCTTCCAGTACATATTCTTTCGCATGGACACACCCTTCTGTAGCCTTCATATTATAACCATGTTCGTATTATAGCTACATTATTCATTATCTTCGTTCGTTGTCAAATTTTGTCGAGGATCTAGAATATGTAAGTAGAAATACAAAACTACTCTTCGAAAATAGAGTAATGGATACAAATCTAGGAAGATAAAGCTGTTCTATGGGCGTCTAAGTCAAACTCTGTCGGAAGGATCCGTTTTGCCACTATAAATACTCCGCGTATTTGCGTATATGTCGTACAGACTGTACGTAGGGCTACGATAACTATCATAGTCCAGGCCGTTGTTATGCGTCATTGCCATCTGAGCTAATGACGGCAGTGCTGGAGGAGAAGGAACCCTCGGAGGTTTGTCGTCCACTCTAGTCCTAGATGGCCCTCCATGCGGATCCCCAGGTATTCGCAAAGGTTTGGTACTCGAAGTCACAGGAGTTTCCGGGTAGTCTGACATCATGAAGTTGCCCATCCGCATGCCAGGGTCAATCGGACTGCCTGGTATTTGCTTCCGGCTATCGCCTGTTCCGGCGTGGTGACGGGGGTTCGCAGCACTTCCAGAAGAAGGCATAGGGGGAGACTGCAGTCCGAGGGCAGCAGTCAGCGCCTTCGTGTCCCTTTCTCGACGGGCTTCTGTTTTGGTAAATGAAGCGGCGGCGAATGGTGTGTCTTCGAATGGGTCTGAGGCGGTGCTTGGAGACGGTGATATAGATGGTGCAATGGAGGTCATGGAGGGGCAGGAACCGACTGGATATGGCGCCTTGATACGCTGGCGACCAGTGGTGAGGGTAGCTGGGACAGGCTCTACCACAACAGGCATAACGGGCGAGAATTCTGCACCACCATAGATGTATTGTTCTGGAGCTTCAGCATCCCAGTCCTTAACAGTAATCCTGAGATTGTGTTTATCCCTAGAGCGTCGATAAGAAGTTCGAGCTTTGGCGTGGTCCGTGAACGGATCTTCTTTGAGCGAAGGAGCCTTAGGCACATTGGCTAGCAACCCAGCGACGTCAGATTTGGATGTGGAATAGGAAGACAACGTAGATATGCGAGAAAAACTTCGTGAAAGCAAGTTTGGCCGTTTCCGTGTGCTGGGCTGAACAGAGAGCAAAGTATCATTTGGTGGGAGGGGACGAGAGCTTTTATCATCCGGATTAGCAAAGACGTTCTCATCATGTCTTCTCTCTTGCCAATTTTTCATGGGAGACTTTGAATGATATTGCGTCCACGTCCATTTCTCATCATCTCCTAAAGTAGCAGAGAATCGTTCCTTCCCACCAAATATAGGAGAATCTTCAGCAGCAGAAGCAGCAGAGGGCCTGTCCGGAAAGGCATCCTGAAGAATGGGTAAAGAAGGTGTAGGATGATATTGTCGTCTTGGGCGGGTCCGAATCTTGAACAAGACAAACAAGGCGACAAGAAGAAAGGCACCACCTAGTGAAGCAAAGATAATCGCAAGGAGATGGTTGTTCGAAGTGTTTACAGCCTGTTTGTGAGGAGGATATGTTGGAAAAGGAGCATAACTTTCAACGCTTAGAGAATTAGAAGCCGACAGATATGTAGCAACAGGGGGGTTTTGTGCCAGAGCGGGCATACTTGACGTAGGTGTGGTAACAGGCATCAAACCAGGGTGAATGACGAGTGTAGTAGGAATAGGCCGAGGGGTAGACTGACCAACATCCGGAATGGGGATGGGGAGTGCTCCTGCCTCGACGTCTTCGTTGCTCACTGCATTGATAGGTTTTGGAGAAAACACAGAGCTAACCGGCATCTTCTGATTTGTGATCGATTTTTCGGGACGTAGCGGGTGATTTGCGTGCGTATCACCAGATACTTCTGAGTGGTCGTCTTCTGAGGCTGCTTGAACGTGTTTTTGGTACGACTTGACATGAGTAGACTTGGGTCTGTGAGGGTACTCCATGAGACTAGCGTGTTGATTAGGATCACTATCCATTGAATGATGGAAGCAGCGGCCTGCGCAAGGAAAGAACGCGACTGAACGTGGTTGTATCAAGTTTGGATGCATGGTAGATTTTCGGAGTTGATGAACATTTGAAACCCAGACATCGTATACTTGTCGGCAATTGTCATCTCAAGTGATAACAGTACGAAGCGAAAGATAAACCTTCTCTAGTCAAGAAGCGAAGGACAGGATGGGTAAATTCGCCGGGATGATATCTGGTCTTTCTAGTTGGCGTACTTGTTTCTGTTTCTGATTGATGGTCCATTAGTAAGTGCCATGCATTTATCCTTATTGTCCGGACCTTATGGTATGTGTTACATGCCTTGAGTCTAGTCAGCGCTTGCTCTCTCTAAAACTGTTGACAGTACCAAACGATGCACTCTCGAGCCTAGAAGCTGATGATGGAGCGGCGACGATGTCCAGATGCTATCATTTGCTATCAACGTTCAACTCTGCTAGCTTTACGAATACCAAATCATCAAGAAAATGAAGGATGAATTTGACCTGCGCTCCAACTATCGCTCTTAGAAGTATCAGACATCTGAATTAACAGTCAAGTCGATTCAATTACGGCCCGTGCACCAACTCGAATATCTCTTGAGCTCCTGTCCTATGTAATCAAGGTGAGGACAGTTGCGCATTTGAGCAAGTAACATGGTATCAATATATCACCTCTGTGGGGTTGTTGGTTGTTATAATCGTTGGCGGAGTTGAACATCGTTGGGTTCATTGAGGCAACCAGGCTCTCCACCTTACACAAATTCAAGACGCAAGTGGGTCGAAACAAAACTTCAAGAATGCCGCGACTCAAGCACGTGCCTCAGCCACAGACGCGATTGGTCAACTTGCCACGCGCTTGTTGGCTATTCAAGTCGCTTGTGCACTGCAAGTTTGTCACAAAGTGTTCTCGTATGTGTCCCCGGCCGACTGCCCTATCCCCTTGCTACAATCGCCAGCTTTCTTGCCTTTGCTACTACCTGGTCGATCGGTCTTTACCTAAGCAGATATCCTAATTCGACGGGAGCATTCAATGGATTCTTTCAGTTCTCCGTATGTCTTCTTCTTTCATTCACGTGTTTGTCTCATTGTTCTCTGTGCCAGTCCATCTTTCTGCATAGATTCCCAACCTTCTCAGATCCTCAGAGAAGTCCTGCGGCCTGTAATGGATGCTCCAAATGACACTCCACCAAATGAAAACAATTCACATATCAACGACGATTCACCTGCTGCAGAATCTCGTATTGCTCCTCAATATCACTATCACGGCCTTGCTATCACACAAACCCAAAGTCAAGTAGACGATCCCCGTGTGGGAGATGACTCGAAAAGGGGGAATACTCTAGCCTTTGCCGAAATCAACGACAACAACCGTCCTTCATCCTCTCCAAAGAACTCGTTACAGTCGTTTGACACATCGCGTGCCCCTCATGCTTTCGGCGCCCCATCCTCCACAACAAAGACCACAAAGGCTGTATCCTCTACTTCTCCGCGCACTGCCACCACCATCTCTCCAGTAGAAGTAGGACACTCACGTTCTCATTACTCCCGTTCCCCTCTGAGGTCTCCCTCTCCATCCTCGCAGGATTCGTTCGCTGGTCCTCCCCTGCGCAGAAATCCAGAGCAGGAGTTCTTGTTGGCTTCAAAACAATTTGCTGTTCCGCTGTCTGAACTGGGAACATCCCCTGATGTAAGCGGCACCGAAATTTGAATGCCCACGCCTTATAATACCCATCTCTATCTTAAAGGATTCAATGTTTTCTACACTATCAGGTTCCAGTACAAATACTTGGAACAGATCAGCGTCTGCCGTAAGAAGTCGATCCCCGGATGAATCTTACAGTCAGCAATCTGACGCTGCTGCTGGCCTTGGAATGTCTAATTCTTCTCAACACGCCGAATCAGGTCAAATTGATACAAATTATGATGATTACATTGTCAACAACCACAATCGGGACGTATATATCGAACGGGACAGTCAATTCAACGTCCAATTTGAACAGTCCCCCCAGCTATCATCCTCCTCAGATGGGCCTTGCTCGGAGGCTCCTACTGAAATAATCGAGGAGCCTACGCAGATTATTGCAGAGTCTACTCAACCTGTGGAGGAACCTACTCAAATTATAGATCATCCACTGCAACCAACCCGAACAAACGAGGAAGCACCCGTTCCACAGAGTTCAACTTCAATTAACCCGTCTGTCAATGCGCCGGTAATTGTTCACGGTTCTGACCTGTCTGACCTGGAAACTTTACTGATTTTGAGCAAACCCAGGATCCTGCAATTGTAGCATCCTCAAGCGTTTCCACCAACCCTCGTAGTCTGTACCACACCGCCAATGTGAAGAGAAAGCTGCGGCTGCAGGGGATTAATATTATTCATCCTTCAGCGAAGCTGGCGACGGTGGTAGCCACACAGGTGGCAACACAGCCTGCTCTCGAACCCAAAATTATTTCATCATATCCTCGAGGCGGAAATATGAGTGGTATTGCTAGCTGTGATAATTTACAGTCTGCCCCTACTTCTGCCACCAATCCCGTATCCAAGTCGCCGCAAGCGACAGGTAATGGAGACGACAATGTGGACATTATACCAGATTCGGAGCCTCCCCGCGCAGATTCGGATCCGTTAGAACGACAGCAGAGTCCGCCGTGTACCCTGGCAATCGTCCCTGAGATCATAAACGAGGACGTTTCGAATTCGCTCGAAGAAGAAAAAATATGCCCTAATCAACCGTCACCTCAATCAGAAGATGAGGATGATGACATCCCTCTTGCAGCCGTCATTTCAAAACCTCGGGGTAAACGACGTGCTGTTTATACGGAAGATTCTGATTCGGTCTCAGATCGGCCCGTGGATATGCCCTGCCATGTTCAGAAAGTGAGTGTATGTGTCTAGTCTCTTTTGTACTAACGCCCTCTCCAGCCTAGCAGAGATCAGTCGTTGCCAGTCTCAAAAAAACGAAAATTAGAGACTCCAGTCACACCTGCTTCGAGAAGCACACGTGGTCGACGAACCCAAGGTCCACTTGTTCCACTACCCTCGAGGACTAAAGCTAAGCCGGCCAAGGGGAAGGGGAAGAAAAAATCGATAGGCAGTGCCACAAGATCTGCTGCTAACAGGAAACAAACGCCTGCTTCCGTTGAAGATGATGCGAAGACTGAGCTTGCCATTGAGGAGGATTATATGGATATGAGCTTCAAGCCAGAGGACATTGGTCCTTCCAGAAAACGCAAGAGGGTTGGATCTGCTGCGACAAAGGTTCCAACATCAAATATCAAATCTACCACTGTCAATATGGTGACGCCTTTGACACGGTCGACAAAACAGTTGCGCTCGGCTCCTGGAAGCCTCCAGGGGAAAGGACTTCTGCCTACCAGAGTGTTTGCAAGGTGGTCTTTCGGTGGCAGTTATTATTCTGGAATCATACACTCTCGGTCTTCCGTGCGCGGTAACTATGTTGTCAGATTTGATGACGACACGGAATGTGATGTGCCGATGGCCAACTTGAGGAAATGCGAATTTGAAGTTGAAGACACGGTATATCTCATGAAAGAAAGAAAGACGGCAGTTGTTGTTGCGATCGACAAGTTTGAACAGGACGATTTGATTTCTGTTGATATGGTAGGAACAGTCTTGGACGTGGATGCCAGTGTTGTTAGAATTTCAGACAATGCGATTGAGGAGCAGTGGAGTAGGCGGACACTTCAGGTTGGTTCAATCGTCCCTTTCCTACAGGCGCATTCATCAAAATCGTCTCCGTCGAAATCTTCGGTCATCGACGGAACGTCCTCTGCCAAATTCTTTAAACATTTCGGGTTTGTTGTTACATTGAGTTTGGGAAACAATATTTGGACGGACGAGAGAGACAAGTTAGTAAAGATGATCGAAGGGAGGGGAGGGACGGTTATCAGTGATTGGTCATCAGTTTTTCTGCTGGATGGGCGTCACTCTGGTAAACGTTGGAGAGCGGGTCAGGAGCACATCGAATACCGGGAACCAAGAGGACAAAATAACATCCGTTCGGTTTTCCTCCTCTCTAACCAGCCCAACCAAAAGCCCAAGTACCTGATTGCACTGGCGTTGGGTATTCCATGTGTACACATAGATTGGGTCAAATACTCAGTTCAAGAGGTACGTTTATCCTTTCGGAATCCATCAGATTTGACGAGAACGCGGACACTTCAGAACAGCCTCTTGGACTGGACTCTATATCTGCTGCCAGCAGGTTACTGTGCTTCGATGGAGACTTCCGTTTCTCAGAGAATCAACCTGAGATGGGGAGATAAGACACAGGAATTGATTGACATTCAATCTAATCTCTTGGCATCGAAGCCATTCCGAGGCAAGTCAGTTATCTGTGTCGGTAACGAAATGTTCCCTGTAAAAAACTTGAAACGAGTTGCGTGAGTTTGTCCAAGAGCACGTTCATTGCATTCTGACACTTTCTAGCAAAATACTTCCGGCGATCAAGAGACAAAACACAAAGAGGCGTCTCGCACTGTTCCCCGCATTGCGCTAGCGATGGGAGCTGAGCAAGTTGAAGCTGTGTGTGACCCTAAACACGCCTCTGCTGATTTAACCCAGTTCGACTATGTTATAACGAAGGAAGAGGATGATGTGGAGAAGTATGCCAGGGAAGGAGTGACTTGTGTTCATGTTCCTTGGATGAAGGAATGCCTAATCGCGAGCCAGTTGCTGCCCTTACCGACCTGATCTTACCAAGGAAGAGGAGATGTATTAAATGTTGTTATTGTTTACGTGCATTTTATTCTAGATTATCTGTAATGATGTCATAATCGATTCTACTGTGCATTGCTTTTGTCAAGATGATGCGATATATTCTACTGCCACGACGAAAAAGAGAACTGGAGCAGAAGGCCATGCCACATATATATAAACTGGTGAAAAATGTATATAACGTAGTGTTGGTATGAGTTATTAGTAAACCGAATATACAGAGGTCCATAGAAAGCTACGTTACTGTTAACATACTGATCATATACTCTATAGCCGAACTCCGCATCGGGAACACTTTGTGTCCGTATCAATACTGTTGAAAGAAGATAAGAATCAAGACGGAGAGAATTATCAGCAGAGTTCACGCACCATAAACATATGAACCCTATTGGAAACAAGAGCACTGCGCATCTAAGATAGAGCATTAGTCAATTCATATGACCAATGGGAGAAAGCGAAAATCGGACGTGCATTATACCACAAATACCAAAGGTGGTTGTTGCATCGTGATCGCCTTCGGCACAACGAGCAAGAACTGGGAATATTGTATCAAGCGCGGGTTATAAATGGACAGAAAGAGAGTGAGGCCGAGTGAGTCGTGTGTGTGTGACATTGTCCGGTGGGACGGGACAGATTTAATGTGTGGAACACGTACGTTGTGACTGATATTCCTGACCGAGTCGTGCTTGTTGCTGCTGTGGCGTTAGGGGAGGAGAAGCACCGTGTGGCGCGTCCGAGTTTGTGTATGAGTTTGGCGGGTAGGCGGTGTAAGGAGGCTGGGGAGTATGAGCGGCTTCTGGTTCGGCGATCTGTGGGTAGTTGAACTCTGAATATGAAGGCGGGGGCGGCTGGGGAGATGGGATGGAATGTGCGTTTTCTAGAGCCTCTGGATCCTTTTGGACGACCATGGCTAATAAGAAGACAATGGAAGAAGTGGACAACAAATCAAGTCTGCGGAGGGTGGTACAGGGGTGTAAGAGCGGAGAATCTTAATCCAGGGCCCGGTTATTTTTTGCGTAGATGTAGGATGCAAGCAACCTCACGATATCGAGGAAACCACGGAAAGAACCAGCTAGTGCACTGCACATAAGCAGTGCAGTGACATCCCGCCTCGTGACTTTGGCGCAGGGAGCGGCGAAGACTGTCACTCGGATGTCACACGTTCTGAACTGAGGTTGCTCTGTCACCTGAACTTTTTGTGCTGAAATTATTCTGCGCTTCGTTCTCGATGAGTGATGAAGAATACGTTGTCGGTTGGTGTTGTTGTTCGTGTTTACGCGTTATCGTCGAGTCTTTAATATTTGTGTTTTTTTAGAGGAGATCCTCCAGGCGAAGGTTGTTCATAAACGGAAGGGAAAGGTTGCTTGGGTATGCTCTCTATTTGTTCCTGGTTCTCCCTTGTGGACCATATCTCTGACTGTTCGTTGCGCTAGAAATATCTTGTGAAGGTCTGGTTTGGTAACACTTGTTCAGAGTAGGATTGTGGCTAAATTGTTCATATGTTTCAATAGTGGAAGGGTTATGACAAGCCTGAGGACAATACGTACGTTTTCCAGCTGGCGCGTGATTGTCATGTCGTTGAGTCTCATCCAATGTTGCAAGTTGGGAGCCTGTGGAATCCTTTACCAGAGGTTCCGACCATTTCGTAACGACATTTTGGGAAAGGGCATCGATTGACGACAGAGACAGAAATGATGCTGATAGTTTCAAGTTGCATGAAGTGATTTATCCAACAGGGCCTCCAGGTACGATTCATCTAAATTCGTTTAATATCTATCCGTTCATATATCAAAGCAGCTGGTGCGAGGAACAAGAGGAAGGCGAGACGAAAATCGGAAGGCGACGTTCGCAAGAGACCGACATCTAAGCAGGATGATCCAGAAGACGTAGAAGCTTCGGAACCTGAGGTCGAATCTATCCTTGAAGAACAATCTTCAACAACTGGGCGGAAAGCTGGTGCTCGGGGTCTCCCTTCACGCGAACGGTTTGCGAAAGAAACTCCTCAGACCACTTACAAAGGGCGTTTACGTCGACAATCATTGCCTGATAATAAACCTGCACGCAAGACTCCTGCAAGAAATGCGGCGTCTGGCTCACTCTCTGCCAGGAAGAGGAAATTCGACCTGCAAAATTCGTCGGAGGATGATGGTGCGGTGATAGTTCCGTTGACCAAAATCGGTCCTCCCAAAGGAGCGAAAAAACGACAGAAGCGCAAACTCGACAATGCACACCAGGATCAGTCCGAGACTCTACGTGAATCTCCGCGCCAGGCTAGTGGAGGACCGCCTTCTGTCAGTAGAGATAAAACACCACCAGACATTACGGAACAAGGCGGACTGAGTATGGATACGCTTTTCAGTTCGCCTGTGGCGCGTACAATGGAGCGTTCATCTGGTTTCTTTTCCACTCTTGCTGTGGATTCAGATCATGAGAGTAATTCGAAAAAAGGATCGAACAAGTCAAGAACTTCTTTATCTCCGGCCAATCCTGCCAGACCTACTTCAGGTTCGCCTCTTCATAGAGACAGGGCTGCGAATCCGCGAGTCAAGATCATGGATCTGCCAGACTTCGACCAATCAATGAAAGGGGCTATTTCCGTCAAGGCGAAGCTTATTGCTAAAAAACCGACATCAATCGCTGCAAATACACCGTCTCTCCCACTAAGTTCTAGCTCTCAAGCAGGACTAGATCGTCCGTCTGGGGGTTTGCTCACTTCTAATGTGGGCGAAGCTGGGGACGCTGTTAGCAATGTGATGGACGATGATCTACTCGAATATGAAGAAGTACCTTCCTTGCTACCTATGGCCACGGCGCCGCTTGTCGAAGTTGCTGGTCTGAACGAGGCTGAAGCACTGGACTTGCCTGATTTCGAAGAAGAACCGATGCAAGTAGAAACAGAGATGCCGTTGATCACTGAAAGTGTGCGCGAACCTGAAACGACGATGTGAGTCATGAAAAATCTTCACGTTTCCCCAGATATATCAATGCCGTCTCATCACCGCTAGCAAAAATAAGACACCCCCCATCGCTGAGAGAAGTACATCATGGAACACCACCATATTTGGTCTTTTGTGAGTGGGATTGGGCTATAACAATGACTGACAGCTCATGTGCAATTTAGGACCCGTGGATCTCCAGCTTCGTAAGCTATCACTTATGTGGTCTTCCCCTGGTTCGCTCACTCGAACGTAGAAGTGCAGCGCCGTTGTTGGAGAATTCTTTTTTGCTCAACTTGGATTCATCCGTTTCTGTTCCTTTGGTATTGAAGGATGTCATTGCCTCGTCGGCCTTAGAGCTGCCGCCCCTCGGCGCGATTATTACTCAAGCTCCACAATTCCCGACGGGCAAATTTTACAAGACAGAATCTAGTGTTATTCTCGATACGTTGAAAACCGGCGGCCCTTCGGCACGCCTATCATTGAAAGAAGGTGCGACGGACATGGAGAAATTACATTTCGATCGATTCCAGCAAAGATTGCGATCTGGAGATATTGTAAGCATTACCACAGAGGGTTTTGCCTTTGTATTCTTATCTATGCTTTTACTAGTTCGTCACCATGGCCGGACCTTATACCATTGCTATTGTCTCATCGGAGACTCCAGAGGTTTGTGAAAAGTTGGGCATTCCGACCATACTGAGAGGTTTAGTATCTGAGGTTGTTGTGTCTGCTGTGGTTATCGAAGACTATTCTACATATGCGGAGGCTGCGTTATTGGCAGATGATTCTCGTTGGTTGTAGTGTAGTTGTTTTTTTACATTGCGCATCACGTGATAAGACGCGACCAGGTGATCGGCAATTCAGTTTAATTGACGTGTTTCGACCTCGACTACGACTTCATACCTCTGTCCTCAGGCATGTTGCGACGTGTTCCTACCACAATTGATGGAAAAATCGTGGATAGATTACAAGAAAGTGACCGCGTAAACAAACCCTTCAGACCTCCGACTTCCTCGAATATCATTGACAGAGTGCAGCCCCAGCGAAAGCGTAAACGCGTGTCGTATAAGGACGCCGGTGGAGGCACTGATTCTGAAGAAGAAAAAGGCTCTAAGAAGAGAAAGAAGAAAGGCGACAAGGATGTCTCATACACCGACCACGAAATTGTTAATAATATCCAGAAGTACCCTGTGTTCAAGCCCAAGCCGTTTGGTGAAGTACGCAAGTTTTCGATTCCTGCCATGAGGAACAAGGACGGAGAGGAAATTCACCCTGTACCCTCGAATATGTCGTTAGGAATCCGGCCTCTGGCCAATATCATCCCGCGACCGCTGCACGATCCAATGGAGGATCACGCAATTGTGTTATATGATCCTACTATCGATGATCGAGAAACGGATGAAGAGAGGAAGGAGAGGGAAAAAGAAGAGGAGAAGGAGTTGGCTGCGAAGATTGCAAGAGAGAAGACGACTGGGATGTATAATCCTCACAGGAGTTTGAAGGAACTGTTGGGTGAAGGGAAAGAGAAGAAGAAGAGGAATAAGAAGGTGCCGGTTGTTATAGATCCTAGACTGGCGAAGGTGCTACGTCCGCATCAAGTCGAGGGTGTACAGGTGAGGGTAAAATTTATTCAATGGTGTGTACATTTTTTACGAGTTTTTGTTGTGCAGTTCTTGTTCAGGTGTACGACTGGGATGGTTATTGAGAACCAATATGGTTGTATTATGGCTGATGCAATGGGTCTAGGCAAGGTCTGGTTTATCTTACTTGTGATGGATAATATGCATTTACTTATTTCCAGACTCTGCAATGTATTGCTCTTCTTTGGACGTTGTTGAAACAGTCTCCGCATGCTGGAAAACCTATAATCGATAAGTGTGTCATTGCTTGTCCCTCGAGTTTAGTCAAGAATTGGGCCAACGAACTTGGTTAGTTCTCGAGTTGTCTTATCAGGATGCATCACTGAACGTAATATCAGTCAAGTGGTTAGGAAAAGATACCGTCTCTGCCTTGGCTATAGATGGGAAAGGTACTAAGACTGATATGCTTGAGAAAGTAGCCCGGTGGGTTGCCGCGAGCGGACGCAATATCTCACAGCCAGGTCCGTTGGTACGCGCCGTCCTCTTAGGCTTTCCTTTGCTCAAGCAGGGAATGTGCAGTTATGATCGTGTCTTATGAAACCCTACGCAATCTCACGACGCACCTCAATAATTGCAAGATTGGTTTACTTCTATGCGACGAAGGGCATCGACTGAAAAATTCAGGCAAGTGTGGATTTCTCAAGTCCATATATACAACTCCTCATACTATCGACACAGAATCCCTGACGTTTCAAGCTCTAAACGGGCTTAATGTGAAGAGACGCGTCATCCTGTCTGGTACTCCCATTCAGGTAAATCTTATCGCACCTAGAAAACTATCCGTGTCTCTAACTATTTTACTGAAAGAACGACTTGTCGGAGTATTTCTCACTTCTGAACTTTGCTAATCCAAACTTCCTCGGAACCAAGAATGATTTTCGCAAGAACTTTGAGAATGCTATCATACGAGGACGTGACGCAGATGCTACCGACAAGGTCAAAGAGGAGAGCGAGAAGAAACTCAAGGAACTCGGTACTCTGGTCACGAAGTTCATTATCCGACGTACCAATGATTTGTTATCGAAATACTGTAAGTGTCTGATACGCATTTAGTATTTTTCCTCGCTCAGTCCATTCTGATTATGTAGTGCCGGTCAAGTACGAGCAAGTGGTTTTCTGCAGCCTATCTGAATTTCAATTGTCACTGTACCGTCTTTTCATAGAGTCTCCAGAAATCAAAGCTTTACTACGTGGAGCAAATTCCCAACCACTGAAAGCGATCAATATTCTCAAGAAGCTATGCAACCATCCTGAACTACTCGACTTACCGAATGACCTTTGCGGTTCAGAGAACCTCATCCCCGAAGGATTTTGTGGTGCGGGTGCTAACGCCAGAGATCGAGGGAGAAATCAAGGCATTCGCTGTGACTGGGGTGGCAAGTTTATGGTGCTTGAACGGTATACTTCGACTTTTTTTTCTCCTGAAGCGAATTATGTACTAAACTTATGCAGGTTTCTACATCGAATACGGACGGAAACAAGCGACAAGATCGTGCTCATTAGCAATTACACTCAGACACTTGATTTATTCGAGAAGCTTTGTCGAAGCAAGAAGTATGCATCCTTTGTCTCATATCTGTACCCTGATATGTCAAGACGCGATATAGATATGGTTTCTTCCGACTCGACGGTACTATGGGAATCAACAAACGACAGAAGCTTGTAGACCAGTTCAACGATCCTGGAGGAAAAGAGTTCATCTTTCTGCTGAGCAGCAAAGCTGGAGGCTGTGGCATCAATTTAATTGGTGCAAACCGGTTAATACTTTTCGATCCTGGTATCGTCTGCGTTATCTCAAATCTCCATTCACCACTGATCGTTGCTCCAAGACTGGAACCCCGCTGCCGATCAACAAGCCTTGGCGCGTGTCTGGCGTGACGGCCAAAAGAAAGAATGTGCGCTGTGAAACCTCTATCGAGACTGTTGGCACGCTGATGTGGTATCCAGGTTTTGTGTATCGTTTTATATCCACAGGGACCATCGAGGAAAAAATATTCCAACGTCAAGCTTCCAAACAAGCGCTCTCCTCGGCTGTGGTGGACGAAAAGGAAGATACAGAACGACATTTTTCTCTGGACGCTCTTCGTCAGCTATTCCAATTTAACCAGACCACTCTATGCGAAACCCACGATACGTTCAAATGCAAGCGATGTAAGAATGGCAAACAAGTAATCAAATCACCTGCTCTGCTATATGGCGATGCTAGCACGTACGTACTGTTCATTGTTTGACCGCAGCTATCATTGACCTGAGTACGAACCTTTCGAAGTTGGAACCACTTCACAAACGCAGAACTCAAGAACAACCATGATGACTTGTTGAGGGCAGAGGTCGGCTTGCCCGAGACTTCATTCGTTTTTCAATTCATCAGTCATTAAATGCGTTCTCTTCTTGGACTCTGGATATTTATGAGCGCACGTGAGACGAGATTTCTTGTCCTATACACACGATCCTGTCTCGAAGTTATCATCGGATTCATTGCAAATGCCTCACGTTACCTTCTCTATCCGAAGCAATTTTATCATCATTTGTTGTACTCCAGGAGGTCACAATAGAGCTCATCAACAGTTTGTTCAATCACATTCTTCACAACAATCAGACACGTTCTCAGTACCATATTTGAGGTGTATTCCGCCAATTCTAAGATTGCAGAAACAAGGAATATGCTACTTCTATGCTTCGAGTCTGCGCGCCTGAGTCGCTAGAAGCTATACATCACGTGACCAACAGTCGGGAAGTTTGTCTTGCGCTCTCTCACCCAGTGTGCTTACGCTTGCCACTTTCCATCGAATTCGAATGACTTTATCCCATAGATCTAAAAAGGCCAGACCCCATCTTAGCGAGCAATCTGACCAAAATTCAGCAGGTAATACCGGCCTGCCCGCGTCTTCTCTGAGTCAGCCAGGCTCCAGTACGGTTCCAAGATATGAGGACGGCGTGCGTCATAAGCAACCACTCCGAGCTTCCGATCAAACGGATACGCTCGCTTCTACACCCTCTCACCTCCTGACTCGAGATTCACAATTCGGATCTCTACAAGCATATTCTCGATCTGGGATTCTTTGCAGGAGCCTCTAATGTTAATGCTAGCCATGGGGTTTTCAACGGCATTGCAGGAGATTACATCAACGTAGGGACCAAAGTATGTTGAAGATTA
>QGOD01002549.1:299752-346439 GCA_003313065.1 Sarcodon sp. MG97 | reverse complement strand
CCTATTACTTGCTGTCGATTCTCTTATCAATTACTTTGTTTTTTGCATTCGCTCCTATCAGTAATGTCATCACCAAGGTATGTCTCTTCCTCTTCGTCCTTCTCTATCTTTCACTTCCAAATTTCAGACACGAATTTTACGAAACGGACGAGAAACTTACTCTTTCTATCTTCGATAAAGGCGTCGATCCAGACGATGTCCATATCAAGTTTCTCCCCAGAAGTGCAAGTTTTCTTTCCAAGTCCCACGTCCCGTGATTGCTTACACAGGGCGCAGTTCACATATTCCCGGGGAGATATCTCGCTTGTCCTCGAACCACTCAAAGGCCAAATCGACCCAGAACACTCTGATTTCACCGTTGGAAAGGTCAAGGTTGAGATCAGGCTTGTTAAATTGGTGAAATTTAGGTGGGGCGCTCTGGTCGGTGATAGCCCGGATCGTGAGTCTAGTCGATCTTCATTCATGTTCTTTTTTTCTTATCTCACACAGCGCTCGCCCCGTTCCCTTCCCAGCCTGCTGCTTCCACGTCAACACCACAGGCTGCCAACCCCAAGCCATTTTATAAAAATTGGGATGGAATAACAGAGTCCATACTTTCCTCCGAAAAACCGACCACTACCGCTGAGGATCCAAATGCCGGAGGCGATAGCAGCGTCAACCAGTTCTTCCAAGATATATATTCCAACGCCAATGACGACACGAAACGGGCCATGATGAAGAGTTATCTTGAAAGCGGAGGGACTACACTGAGCACCAACTGGGATGAAGTCGGCAAAGCCAAGGTGGAAGTCAAACCACCACAGGGAAGCGAATGGAAGAAATGGGCCGCTTAATATACACTCACCAGCATGAATAAATCCTAGGTTTCCTCGGAGCGTCTTGTTTAACTGACTAATGAATTCCAAGATCAAATTACGCATCTGGCATCGTTGCGAGGCCAACTGTAAGACACAAGATCTGCGTCTGGCTTGGCCCCTTTACGCATATATTGTGCGGTATCACCCACTTCAATTTGCGGTGTTTCACCCTGCCGGGCACGAACTAGATCCGGAATATTTAAATGCTGAGCGCTGAGGGTTCGTACGGTGTGCAAACTTTTTGTTTATATATGACTCTACTTTTCAAGCCATCGAGACAAAGATCTTACTATCTTTATCTATCCTCAGAAGTCTACAAGTCAGTCCTGCCGTCACTGTGGTTACGTTCATCAGCCTGAGAAAAGCCTTGAACAATCTCGGGATGTGCCAGAACACGTTCTGGTCTATCCACCTAAATTTTTGAAGAGATATGATAATCAATTTGGGACCCCATGGTCAGACGTACTGGTCCATTAACTCTTGGCAAGGTTTCAAGTTAAACATCACTTGCAGGCAGCGATCCACTTATTTGATACCCGTCCACGTTGACTTTTGTATGTTCGTGTCTCACTATTGCTCAGTGGTAGTAGGCAACTCAAGCCAACATGGAAAACGATTAAACAAGGCCTAAGTAGGTAGAACAATTGCACTGGGAGTCGTGGGTTGAAGTGAATGAATATATATTGCACTGTTTGAATAACACTGGAACAAAAATGGATGCGATGAATTGTATGTAGGTTGTGTGGCCTTGCACTGCTATAATATTGTTGGAGGGGGAAAGATTAGATAGCGAAGCAAAGTCACAGCTATCAATGGTACAGCGACGCCCAATCCCCTAGATGTTCGATACATGCGTAACGACAAACGAATCGCATTCTTCGCAAATCACGACGATTTATGTAAATCGTGAACAGGAATATGAGTATATGTCCGTGCAATCCTGTATTAATAAGTTAAAACATCGTGTTCATCATTGGTCATGTTTTTCGTGAACCTATGGAGAGGCGTTAGCACTACACACGAGGCTGAAATGAGCAATCAACACACGTTTAATAACGTCCGCTGAGACAGCGCAGTACGAAGGGGACTTTTCGCCGGGAGGGGAGGAAACAAGTCACGATTCGTAGTTTCGGAATGCCTGGATCTCAAGTTGAGGGCGTCGATATTGTCCACAAGTTGTGTCTTTAGCTCAGAAGAACGCAGCTCTGGTCCGGCAAGTTGCTCATCGATAGGGCTCAACCGCATAGTAGATATGTCTGAGATCACCGATGATCGGTCGCGTGGGGAATAGATTTCAGAAGCAGGGTAAATCGACGGCGAAGATGGAGTCAAAGATATGTGCTTCCTAGGCGCAAAAACAGGCCTAATATTTGGCTGAGAGGTGTCTAGTACAGGGTCATTTAGGGTGCCCAATGCATCGGACCGATACGGGGGATGATAGTCTGCGAATGGGTTTATCAACTGATTATTGTGGCTGACTCCACCCGCCCATCTTCTAGTCTCAGTCATATCCTGATGTGCAGATGAAAAGGCAAAGCTCGGAAATCTTGCTGCATGGCCATCAGCTGCGGAAGAACGAGTGTTATCCCAATGTAGGGCAGGTCCAGTAGAGTTGAGGGATTGTGCCATCGATATCCGAAGGGCTTCTGGGTTATCGAAGTGATCGTAGGGCAGCCGAAGTGTTGAAACCGTATCATGAATGCTGCTAGAATCACGACGTCTTCGGCGACATAGAAGGAAAATCACACCAGCACACAAAAGTGCCAGCACGACCCCAACGCCTACAAACGTGCCTGCGACTGCAACACGATTGGTAAAAAACCTTTTGAAGCTAATTAGCTTATGTGAAAATTGGGCAACAAAGTAATGCCCTCACCCTGAGCTCGGAGGACTGGAATTATCTGAGACCCCATATATCCCAGTCGGGTTGACTTGCACATATGTCACCGTTACAAGAATGCTGCCGGAATTGGAAACAGCCAACGAAGTCACAACGGGAGGGAGTGTTAACGAGGTTTTCCCATTAGATGAATTAATCACAGTGAGAAACACAGGAGATGACAAAGTTGTACTCGGTGTATCCGTAATGGTGGATGTAAATGTCGACAAAATCCTGTCGGCTGTAAGACTAGACGACGAAGATTGAGGAGTACTAGTTGCAAGTGCAGGAATTCTGCTTGAGAGTTTACTTGATGACGGTGTTGAAAGAGGCAGAACCGGGTTTACTAGGCTAGGGGATGATGAGGATGAGGTTTTCGGCCCAGGCACAGAAGTACTGGAACCAGTCCGAACAATTGATGTTAGTGGTGGAGTGGAATGCACCGAAGTGGTCCGTACTGAAGAACTAGAATGAATGGAAGATGAAGATACGGGGTTGCTTGCGGGCATGGCAGGAAGTCTGGAGATTTGACCGATTTAACGCGACCTAGGAGATGATAGATAGGGACATACCCGCTGGAAAGTGAGGGTAACAAAGAAACAGATCCCACAGATTGAGTTGAAGAAGAGTGGACAATGGGCGTTGTAGAGCTTAATTGCGACGGTGACTTTGACTGACTGCTTACTCCGACTCTAAAGGATTTGACGGTAAAAATCAATTCCACATGTAAAAAAAGAGGGCATACCTGGAAAGCGACAGAGACAATGACCCCATGGATTTGCTTGGAGAAGGGTGTAGAACAAGCGTCGCAGAGCTCGGCTGCGGAGGAAACGTTGACAACGTATTGGTACTCCTAACACCGTTAACCATTTGAAGGTTAAGACAAGGTTCAGTTAAGATAATAAATTAACGGCATGCCTATGCGGTAAAGACTGCCGAGAATGACTCGAAAGAGGGAGAGTAGACGTTACTGAGACAGAGAGCGTGTGAGTGCTTGACGATGATATATCTCCTAAGATGGCAGACTTGCCTGCTATCGGATCGCTAGACGAAGGACGACTGTCTGGAAAGCCGGCATCAGTGTCGCTCATTAGGAAATAGAGCGTTGGGGACAGTCTTGAAGGGGATATAAAACGGTTTGGAGATACGCAGTGTCACGATATCGGAGGAGGTGGGTTTGGTAACACAGCTCGATCACCAGTCTAAAGCCGCAGGGCAACGAGGTAGGACAAGTCCACTCCTCCGACCACATCTTCGTCCCCACAACACTTGGTTCGTCTGGAGCCGTAGACTAAATCGCAGCTCACCTGAGGATTGAAAACTTCGACTTGTGCGCATTACAGCGGATGAGTTATGTGATCCGCCTTAAAGAGCCACCTCCCCAGACAGACGACAAGAGATACGAGGAAACAGAAGTATAAAAGATATGAAAGTTATAAACATATGGCTTATGATGGACCTATTCGAAGCAACCACTGTTACTTGTGTCAGTTGATGATGTTCAAGGCCCGAAGCCCCACAAGCCTTGAGACTGCGGTTATAGTGGACCGCGTTGATTCCCATGAGGGTATCACGCAGGGTATCGACCAACAGAGAGCGTATGGCAAAGTTGTAGATGCAAGGATCAAGTCATGTGGAGGCGTGTTGGCGAGAAGGTAGGATCGCGTGATAGGCACCTCTTCCACGTTGAGGTACTACACATACAAAAGCTGTAATAGTTACACATGGCAAAGCTGGCGCAGCTGGTGGTCAGGCTATATAGTAGTATAAACTTCGGACAATAGTGCTGTTGCAGGTGATCCAGGTATAGGAGAGGTAGGGTATGCATGATTACACTAAGGAAATTTAGAGGCGGCCGGGGAAATTCAGATACAGATCTGCCAAAATACTCGTCGCCTGGAACATGCACAGGTCGTGTCGTCTTGTCTATATGCGTCAAAGTTCCATTAAGTGGTAGAAGTCCATACCTATGACGGATCTCATCATTAGGCGGTCGCAACAGAAGCAAGGAAGGGGACCCACAGATGAAATAAACAAAAAGCAAGCAATGGAAAACAAACCAGTCAACAGCATCCTCCTGCAGGTCCAGGTAGTCTTATCCTTCTGCTGTCTTTTCTTCGCCCGCCACTTAGACTGCCAAAACTCAATCTACTGGAGCTGTTAACTCTCCGTAAGGCACGATCACCATAGCTGACACCGCTTCCAGCTTTCTCTGGATCTAGGGCACCGGACTCGATGGACAGTAATATTGATCGAGCGCATAATAGAAAAGGTGCTTCAACATTGTCGCCTGTTAATGAGGAAGCTTCTAAAAAATGAACGTCTGATAGAGGACGAATTAGCATGGATGAACTCAAATCAAAAAAAAACATACCATTCTGTGCCGCCCATTGACTTGCTTCTGACCATTCTATTTCCCGATCATCTTCCCGGTCTAATTTGTTCCCAACCAAAACAACCACAAGATTCGGACTTCCCAGGGCCCTCGCATCAGCCAACCACCGGGAGAGGTTTGTAAACGAAGCCCGGCTGGATAGAGTACATAGGTGGTGCGTATATCGAAGTTTATTGAATGAAGTACCTCGTTATATCGTAAACCAAAATCGCACCGGCAGCTCCACGATAATAACTTCGAGTTACCGATCTACATCGACATAGTTTACGCAAAGTGTGATTGTGTAAAGTGAAACATCACGCACCGGAACCGCTCTTGTCCCGCCGTGTCCCAAAGCTGCAACCGGATGATGAGTATCGATTTGGGTTGATCATATATCAACAAACCTGCAATTTGATTCTCTTCTCCCCAAGCTTGACGGTCCGACTAGAGAACTCGACCCCGATAGTGTGCTGAGCATGGTCCTTAACTGTAGTCACACGAGTGAGATTCGTCCTAGTGGCACTCAAGCGTTGACAATGAAGTGTACAAACAAGAGTTGTGGGTGAAGTGGTGCAAAAGACAAGATTTCCCAGTACCCGCTTCCCCTGTGAAGGAGTCTGAGGTTGGTTACCGTTAAACGATAAGTATAGAGGGGAAACAAACCGATGACGATGTATTTCATGAGGAAATCTCCAAAATATATGAGCTGATTGTGTAGAGTCGAAAGAGACTCCTGGCCTCACCATACGTTTCAATTAGCTCTGTCGCATCCGCCTCGTAGTCGGTGAAGGGCATTACGAAGAGGCCGTCGTCACCTATAAAGAGTCACAGCAGATTAACGGCTGACCAAACAAAGACGTGTTGAAAGCAACCAAGTTTGGTCACAGTCTAGAACAGCTCATAGTCTACATACTGTACTACTATTACTGTGCACTGCCCTACCAGCCTTTGCATGGAACCCATACATCCACCACCTTTCGTCCGCCTCCTTCCATGTCCGAGTCTATGATATAAAACCATGGAAACGCTGCAGCGATCAAACACGCGTGTTGTCCAATTATTTCTATCGTCTCACCCAACTTCAACTTCTCTTCAGTCTCACCAGTTTGCATGAGAACACCATGCTCTTGCGATACACCTTTCAGCATCCACGGCTTGCCCACCACTTGACCGTGCCCTTTGATTGGTCCGACGTCTTTACTCATCGCAATTGCACCCGCATCACAAACCGCCTCATCGCCACCGCCCTCAGCGCGCCCAGGATAATATGAAATAACGGTGGCCACTACTTTTTGTGCAATTCTTCCAGTGTCGATCATACTCGTGTTCAGCTGCTGCAGGTCCAGCAAAGGATAGTTTCCTTTCGAATACGAGTTTTAGTCTTTTACTTTTTTGTGAGCCCAATCATCTGGTCACACCTGCATGCAACTCCAATTTGCCATTTAACACGGATGAAAGCCTAGCCTTTGTCTGCGCAGTTGCTGCGTGTGCTGTTGGTGTTGACCCCACTGAAAGAATAAATGGGGTCTGGTGGGCGTCTACGTTCCCTGATTCTGCCATAATCGATAGGGCTAGAGTTGCTGCTGTATTCACGGCCTCGACTTCCGCTGATAAAAATGATGATACTTCGTCAGATGTTGTAGATGCATAAGAATTTCCTGCGTGGCAATAAAATCCATAGACTGTGATGGCCGTCGACGTCAACACGTCTCTGACCAAATCCTCGAAGCGCGGCGAAGTTGGTGGGATTCCGGATCGTCTGTGGTCGGTTCTTTCAGCAATCGTTCATTAAACCAAAAGTTGAGCGGAAAAACATACTTATTACCGTTGTCAATTTTGATGAACGCTGACCACTTTTTAGGATTGACCTGCTGCTTCTCGAAATTCTCCAAGAAACGGATTTGATCTGGATGATCTACAATAACCCGTACAACGCCACCATAAGGTGATATCGCATCCCATAGTGCCGAAAGGTCTGCGATTTTGTTCAGGGCCACTGGCAACCCATATAATATCTATAGCCATCGGATTTGGAATCAGTTTCTTTGAATAGATCGAACGGAGTGCGCACATCCTTCACGGTTCCATTCGCGACAAGCCCGGCGTCTACAATATGCCATGCCTCCATCATCGTTGATACGACGATCGCTTCCGTCTTATCCATCTCAGACACCAGTTGCAGGCTTGTTCCCTCCGATGTCTACAACTCGTCATTTGCTGTACGAAGGAGATCTCAATCAGTACTTTGCGTACTTTGTGAGTTTTAATATGCGCTCTGAAAGCTGCACCCCATTCTTTGGCATTTGCGTGCATCCGAGCACAGTTCTTCGCAAAGGCAGCCCTGTCAATTATGAATGCCGGTGTCCGTAACGCCTCCAGAGGTCTTCCGACAAATTCATCGACAAGGGCTTGTTTATCTGGCCGCGCAGATAGTCGTAGCGGGGTTGTTGTCTGCATTGAACGTGAAGTGGGCGAGAGCCTGGAGAAAGACCTTCAACTGGTCCTGTGATGACGTAATGAATGGATCACAACGGACCGGGCCGGGCGGTCAAACCTGTACGCATCAGATAGATTGAACCTCTACGGTGTGCATGTGGGCACAGTGGAACGAAATCCTCACCGGGAGATAAGCAGTCAAATTTTCACTGCGCGGACCGCTCGCCCGTCAATGAAACCGATTGCCTATCAGTTCTATCCTACTACCCACTACTATGTCTCAAGTCTGGCAACCCCTCGATCCTGAGTTTGTTGACAAACTCGACCCAGAATACGTCGAATTCCACAAAGCCAATCTCATCCACAGGCCTAGGGCAGATCAGCTCCCTTGGCATCCGTCCATTCGTGATCAGCCTGCAGTTGTGGGAACCTCGGAATCTTTGCCAGTTGGCAGTATCAAAGACTATTCTTTAAGTAAATGTGACGTTCGAGTGTTTACCCCCGAGGGCAACGCACCCGTGGGAGGGTGGCCAGTATTCATATTCTTTCATGGCGGTACGGATTCTCTATTGTGGATTCACTTTACAGATTACTAAGATGTCTTGTAGGCGGTTGGACACTCGGGAAGATCGGTACAGAAAATTCTTTTTGCACTAATATGTGCAAATGTCCGTAAAACGCACTCTTCGCACCAAACCGGAGCTAATTATCTTGCCTCTCTTAGATGCCAAATGTGTAGTCGTATCTGTCGATTACCGCCTTGCTCCAGAAAATCCTTATCCCGCCGCTGTGGAAGATGCAGTAGAATCCCTGGAGTGGGTTTTAGCCAATAAAATAGAGATTGATGCCAACGTGAGTAAGATTGCCACCGGAGGTTCCTCAAGGTATGTTTCGTCTTGTGAAAGTTCTGTCTTGCCCGATTTATGTTACTGATTATAGCGGCGGCAACCTTGCGGCTATCCTTACCCACAAGGCCGCGTTGATGGACCCCCCTGTTTCTTTGATATTCCAAGTTCTCATAGTCCCGGTGACGGACAACACTGCTAATCCCGATTCAACCGTATATCCATCCTGGCGTGAGAACTCAAAGACCCCGTGTCTTCCTCCCGCTAGAATGTTATGGTTCAAAGACATGTATCTTCCAAATCCGGAAGATTGGGCCAAATGGGACAGCTCACCTATTTATGCTCCTGATGAGACATTCGCCAAGGCACCAAATGCCTGGATTGGTGTCGCAGAATGCGATATTCTGAGGGACGAAGGCATTTTCTACGGTGATAAATTGAAAAAGTTTGGGAAGGAAGTTGAAATCGCGATCTATAAAGGTGGACCTCATCCTATAATGGCCATGGACGGTAAGTGCTTCTTTCTTTGATAATTTCCAAGATCTGATCGTGTCTTGTGCTTTGCAGGGTGCGTGGTGAATATGCGTCAATCCGTTGTGAGACTAACCATTGAGTGTTTAGCGTTTTGGAACTTGGAAGAAACCTTGTGTCCGATGCGGCGGCCGCCTTAGGGAAGGCATTAGGCACCGCATGATTACCTGATCAATCATGATTCGCATAATCAATACATGTTATCGAGTAAATTTGTAAATTTGTGAATGTCGAAACAGAAGATTGTATTTTAATAGGAGGCAATGGCCTCGATCTCGACGTCTACATCGTTGGGCAGTTTCGCAGCTTGAATGCATGTCCTCGATGGCTTTGGTGTCGGGAGAAGCTGCGTAGATTACGGATTAATACCTCGGTGAAGTAATGACAAGGAAAGAATAGCACTTTTTCGTAGACCTCGTTCATCTCGGAAAACTGGTCCATGTTCTTGAGGTATACGTTAACTTTGACGACTTTATCCCAAGAAGATCCAGCAGCAGCAAGAACCTCGCTGAGGTTCGCGATGCATTGAGCCTGGACCAAGACGTGTCAATCGAGGTTGATTGTGGATCTATTAGGCAAGTTGGCACGTACGGTATGCTCCTTGATACCTCCCGGTGCAAGTACCCCAGATTTGTCAACAGGGGTTTGGCCACTCAAGAAGATGAGGCCACCAGCTTTTGTAGCATGGGCTGCGGGTGCTTTAGTTAGTATGATTTGTGGTTGCGACGCAAGGTTGGAGAAACTGACAGAGGATATGTGAATGCTTTGGCATGCTCTCTGCATTAAGCTTCTCCGGGGCAGACATTGTGTTGGTTGGGATGAGCGTGAACAGAGAATGCTTGATTTTGCTGCAGTACTACAACCTTCAACTTGTACCTGAAGATCTTATCTGCCCGGTCCCGCCGGCAAGTCGGACGAGTCGGACACTTTTCCAAGCGGAGCGGACCCTTCCGGTCCGGATCGGTTATCGCATACAAGGTTCGCATGACTTTTCCTCCACTGGCACAGGTTACTACAAATCGATGATAGTCCACACAACAATTTCACTGATTTTAATCCCTTTGCTCCTCGTACCTCGCACCTGATCCGCGAGGGTATGTTTGTCGGCTATCAGCTGAATATTTGATACGAATTCCACACTCGCAATGTTTGCGGGCCGCTCTTTCTCGTCCTTTCTGCGAAGCAATGACCGGTGTGGACGTTGAATCCCTCCCAGCTGTCGACAAGACTGCTTCTCGCAGCACTATTGCTAAGAATGATCTGGAGCTAGCAAAGTTGCCCAAAACCTTGGCGGAGATTCCACGAGATGAGGAGCTCCGAATGCTTCGCAAATTCGACTTTTTGTTGTTGCCTCCTTTGGCGTTCTTGTTGGTCGCAGTTGTTGCGGTTTTATTTTACGACGTCTAAATATATTTTCCAGATACTTGATGAACTCTCTGGACAAAGGTAACATCGGTAACGCGAAGACTGACGGTTGGGATAAGGTGCCTATCTTTGTTAACTCATGCCAGAATACTCTGATGGACACTGTTAATTCAGGACATTCACCTTGTTGGAAATCAAGTCTGTGTACAATAACCGGTCAAGCTAGCTCGTGTGACTGACGATATTTCCAGTATTACTTGCTTGTCATGATCTTCTATGTGGGTTTTCCTTCTGTTGTATTTTGTACAGTTATGTGACTTTTTGTTTATCTAGGTCCCATTTTGCTTGTGAAACTCAAAAGTGCTAAACACTGTATATCAGGAACTCACATTTTGCACAGGTTTGGAACACCTATAAGTTTGCTCGTTAAACGATTCTCCGCGGCTCGCGTACTACCTTTGATGATGATCGGATTCGTGAGTGCTGCTTTTTGCATGACATTCCCGAGAGCTCAGCGCATCACTTCTGCAGGGATCAATGTACCTTTAATTCCCATCTCCAGATATACCTCGCTCACACGCTTCCTAGGGCGCTTTGCACATCTGCTGCACGCACGTTTTCCCAAATTTTTGCCATACGTTGGTTTTTGGGGATTTTTGAGAGCGCCGTATTGCCATCTGTTGTCTGTGTCATTCTCAATGTCATACCTTGAGATGTCGCTCAAGTAATTCTAGGTTTTCTATCTGTCGACTTTCTACAAACGGAGTGAGCTGGCTTCTAGAATTGGTGTCTTTTATGGTAAAGTCGTTCCCTTCATGTTTGTTTCTATTGCTCACCATGCTTGCAGCTGCCGCGTCTATATCTGGCGCATTTTCTGGTCTGTACTTCTGTCTGTCTGTGATTACAGTAAACCGACAAGCTGTAAATCAGGTCTCATAGGTATGTAGAGCATTGTTAGGCACTCATCGGGTTCCGACCTTTTCAACCAATAGCATATGGCGTTTTCCATATCCACAATTCGAAGTATCATTCCTGGCAGGTGAGAATCTTGACTCTTTGATCGCGAAGCCACTTCTGACTTGAAATCGCACCCAAAGTATTTGTGAGTTGCCTTATCTACTCGAGCATTCGCTATTGATGCTAGATCTGATCGGTGCCCACAGATTCTGGATCGAAGGTAGGCTGCATCTAAGCATTAAATCTTACTTGTGTCTGATATCATATGTTCAGGTGCAGGAACAGTAGTTTTCGCTATCTTCGCATGGTTCTGGCTGGTTAGCGTCCCTCGCGTCTCGTTTTATTTGCCTATCAATCATGTTATCTAGCCCACATCTCCTTCCGCGTGGTGGGTTCTCACTCCAAGAGAGAAAGAAATAGCCAGAATACGCATCATGTCTGACTCCTCAATCGAGGTCAACGAGAAGCTCAATATCCGAGATGCTTTCAGACCATTCAAGGATTGGAGATATGGCGTCTGGTTGTTGATCTCGCTATCCCTCGGTGTTCCACTTGCCAGTGTCAACAATTTCCTACCGCAGATTGTTGCCAGTCTTGGGTACTCTACAATCAAAACAAATTTGTTTACGGTTGCCCCGAATATTGTGGGAACCGTTGCTCTATTGGTAAGTTGATATGACCGCCGTTGTTACGGGTTCTTGCTTAACGTCATGCAAAGGTTTTGACTTTCTCTTCTGATTACTTCCGGGAGCGGTCAATTCATATGTAATTCGATGCACCTGATCAGCGTTTCCCGGCTTCCTCACCTGTGATTTCAATTTAGCTGCATTCCTTTGATCACAGCTATCGTTGGCTTCGTGGTGTAAGTTCATGCTCGTGTTTTGGCTGTGTCAATAATTGGCATAATTATATATAGTTTGGGTACGATCGATCCTCTTCGGAGCAAGGGTATAATTATAGTTATCCGTCTGGTGTGGGCTTACTGAACAGATATTTAGGCGTTGCCTATTTTGCGTGCTTCCTGCTCACCATGGGTGTATGTTATTTCAATCCAGCAGAGCCCTTGCTTTACTGATACTCTACACTTCACGCAGGCCTTTGCTCCGTCGGTTCTCGTCGCTTCCTGGTACTCAAACAATACTCCGAGTGAGAGTCGACGCGCCGTCGTTGCAGCGGTGAATGGCGAGTCACTTTGATATCCCTAGTATTTCGTTTTGGCTGACACGTCTTCCCAAGTTGCTGTGGCTAACAGCGCGGGTCTCATTAGTACAAACGTTTTCCGGACCAAGGATGAGGTGACGATCTTTTTGGTTCGTGACATGCCGCTTTTCTGATATCTGTGTGAAAAACACAGCCTCGCTACCTTCCTGCACTTATTACGTCAGGTAATTATAGACTCCCCGTGGAATATCAGGACATGACTAACAATGTTGTATTTTGTAGCATGCTTCGGTAGTCTGTGCTTCGTGTTAGTCGCAGGGTGAGTAGAACTGGAATGTCCCGAGTTGAAACTAACAATTTCACGACGCTTAGGATGGGGATTTACATGCGCATCACGAATGCACGGAAGAACAGGGAGCAAGGGGTTAACCTTACATCTGCGGACGTTCAGACTGCAGAGCTTAAAGACGGGTATAATGCCCCTGCTTTCAGGTACATGTATTGAGCTAGTTTGGGGGGGCGACTACTCCATTGTTCATAATTCTCTACACTTGTGATATGCATAAAATGTGACAATGAATATTTACAGTACTTGATACAGTTGGTGCAGCGTATCGAAATTTATAAAAGGTTAGCGAGCCTCTCCCGTACTCTTTTCTCGGCTTGTCCCAGTTCAGTAGCTTCTGATTTTGCGTAGAGAATGTTCAATGGGTTGGCATCGCCTTCCTTCTCCAAATCCTCCTCGATCTTGCTAAAATCTCTGCAAAATTTGCCATTGAGAATTTGATTGTGAAGGATGTCCTTGAAGTGTTTTCGAGTTGACGTTCCATCGAGTTTCAGCGCTCCGCTTAGTTGACCATACTGGGACACGACAGAGTGGAGCTTGAGCTTGGGGAAGTTTAAGGAGTGTCAGGGTAACGACGCTCAAGTGTATTTTAGATAAGCTTACTTGGCGGATGAAACCGTCGTCCGCTGCCCGCTCGAAGATCTCCGCCGGCTCCTTGGACATCCACCTTGAGTATTCAACGTCAACACTGATAGGGAAAAAAACGATGGAATGGTTATTTCGGCGCACATTTCGTAACAAAGAGCTTCATCCGAGCATCCAGCTTCTTTCAATACGCTAAATGCCTGTTGGAACAACATGATGATATTCGGCCACAGCGCCTGCTCCGCAAACAGATCCATAGCAGTCTCTTCTCTTGCGCTTGAGGCGATAGCTCCCGCTTTAGTAGCACCGATGGCGCGGGAGAGTGCAAGAGCGACGGGCCAGGCATGTTTCGTGCCTTCCTGCTCGACAGAAACGAAGCAAGGGAAGCCCTTGCCTTTCTCATACAACGATCGAACGGAGAAGCCAATCATCCTGATACATCATGATTAATTAATATGATCTTCGAACAACAGGGGAGGTTTGCCGCAGCAACGTTACCTGGGAGCAACCATGAGGACATCTTGGGTAGGCTTGAAATGCAAAAGTTTGTAAAACACATTGTAACCACTTGCGACGACAATGGCGGCGTGGTCTTTAAGGTTTGGAGCAAATTCGTTGTTGAAGACACGGGGTTGGACTTGGTCGGGGATGAGGATGAAAACGACTATGGGAGAAGACTTGAGTTTTGATCAAGCACAAATGGGGAATGGATATCATATACTATCAGCTCTAGAGGCAGCCTTTCCGAAATCAAACTCCACATTGAATCCTTTTGATTTGGCGCTGGCAGCATAAGAATCATCGCGGTTGGCGACGACGATCTTCTCATTCGAGATACCAGAGTCACGGAGATTTTGGGCTTGAGAGGCGCCCTGGTTACCGAATCTATTTAGAAAATTAGCCTCACAGCGTTGAGAAGAGTAAAGGGCGGATATACCCCAAGAAGACGATGGTTTTTCCGGTCAAATATGCGAGGTCGGCATCAGCGTCGTAGTAGCTGTACAGTATCAAGACAATCAGGATCCCGCTCCAACGGTACAAGGATACAGATATACAGACATCTTTGCAGATGGCATGGCAGAACACTGTTAGTGATAAGTGAGGGGTGAATGAATGGCAGGGGTTTTATTCACTCACTGGCAGATAATTTGATTTTTACAGGTCACAGGGATACCCCGACGGTTTATATCTAGGATCCCATTTCGCAAATATCACTCAGATTCGAGGATAAGTCCAGGGGCCCGCCGGCCCGGAGTACTATAGTGGACTACTACCTAAAACAACTCTGTTCTTGCTTCTTAAAATGCGCCATCCCGAGTCTCAACTTTTATCCAGCTCTTCATGTCTCTGCTTCTGAATAAGATAGTCGCTATCACCGGGGCTTCCAGAGGCATAGGAAGAGCTTGCGCTCTTGCATCCGCCAGGCATGGTGCTTCGGGTTTGATCTTACATTATCTTGGCGATGAAGAAACAAAAGCTGAAATCCAATCACTGGAGACTAGAATCGCACTCGGGAGCGATGCAAAAAGTAATCGTTGTTCCGGGTGATATTGGCGACCCAGTTACGTCGAACAAGGTTTGTTCACAGTGGCCATGTCCTGAGTCATTGAACCGTGGGGCAAACTATCATTAGATTGTTGATTTTGGTGTCGCTCCTTTCGGGCGCATTGGCAAGTGTCGTTCCCGTTGGAAACGCAGCTGTTCGTCAAATTTGGAGCAGATGTACTTGTTAGCAATGCTAGCATATGTCCGTTCGCCGAGTTCCTGACTATGCCACACTCTACTTGGGAGCGAACAAGACAGGTAAACCTGAATGGATCTTTCTATGTGGTACAAGGCATTTTTTCGGCCCTGCTTGCTATTTCACGCTAAGCCACTTCGTTTAATAGCTGTTGCGAATCAAATGAAGACCCAATCGCCTCAAGGTGGATCAATCATAGCAATCTCATCCATTTCAGCTCTTGTTGGTGGCGAAATGCAATGGTAGGGTTCAGATTCCTTACTCGATCAATCTCATCTTTCAACATTTTCCCAGTCATTACACGCCTACCAAGGCAGGCATCCCTTTACTTATGCAAAGTTGTGCGATCGCCTTGGGCAAATACAACATTCGTGCGAACGCCATCCTACCGGGCACCATAGCTACAGACACCAACAATGAGGATCTCGCTGAGCCTACCTATGTGAGTATATGATCAGAAGAACGGCGTTAGGCAGACTCGGTGGTGAATTTCATGTCTGTTAATATGGGTTTATATAGCTCACTTTTCTCGCCCAGCGCCTGACGATATCGCTGGTCCTGTCGTATTTCTAGCTAGCGAGTTGGCGAAGTACGTTAGAGGAGCATCTCTTTTGGTGGATGAAGGATTGTTTGTCAATCTTCAATATCTCGGATCGTATTTATGATGAAATTCTGTGGCGGATTACCGGCCCGGATAGGTTCAAGCTTCATCCACTTATCCTTACACTACATCCAGAAGCCGTTCACCATTAACCCCAATCGTTGGCTCCGCATCAATGACGACAGTAACCCATCTAGTCCACGTATCGAGTGGATTTCTCCACCCATGTATAGTCCCTCTCTGAACAACAGTGTCTCCAGGGTTCTTGAGATGATATTCTTCCCCATTCTCCATGATCAAGATAACCTCTCCGGACACTGCAATGTGAAAATCATTAATAGGTTCGAGTCGTGGATTAGCGAGAGGTTTTAACCAAGAATGTTAAGGTCGACCGAAGTTGTACGATGCTAAAGACCATACACACAAGTGAGATTGCGATGTTCGCAATCAATTTATTGAAGACAATGCCCACCATTGGTACAATGACGCCGGGTCCAAGATCCGTATAAAGACAGCTAGCACCGCCTGGAGATACAATGCCATGGATCGGTCTCGTTGCACCGTCTATGCTGTGATAAGCGCAATCATCAGCTATTATATTAGTTGTTCGATAAGGGGCGCAGAGCTTACTCGAGATTATTGTCCTTCGACGGAACGACGTCCGTTGCCCATATTTTGCCGATGTTGACATTGAATTCTGGAACGTGCTGCTCGACGTTCATCTAGAGTCCAAATCCTGTGAACATAGTCAATCTTACATTTACAGGCACGGTGGCATCGATATCTACGACGGCTTTCCCGTCCTTGTCATGCTTCGTAACGATTCTACGCAATTGATATGCTGGACTGGACGGTGTCTGAGACATCGGAAAGGATTGAGCTACTGAGGAGTACGTCGATCTAGTCGAACTACTTGGTTGATCTTTAAAACTCATGGCGTAACGACAGGTGACCCCTAGTAGGCTAATAGGTTCCTTCCGGCGGAGAATCCGGGCCTGTAGTCGTAGTATGTGTCAACACACGTGCATGGTTGCCTCTCAACGAGAGCGTGGAGTAAAAACCGCCTGATAAAAGCATCTTGCAGGCAAAAATGTATTACAATGTGGAGATTTCGAATACATATCCAAATCAGCCGAGGAAAGAAATAATACTACGGTGCCGTGTCTGTGGTAATTGATGTTAATTGCCAGTTCATTAGTGATAAGCGCTGAATAAACGTACAATAATAATACTCGTCGATCAACAGCATCCAGTCTTTCAGGAAAGCGCTAAGCAGTCCAAGAATAGGTGCACTTGCAGTCTTGTCTGCAATAGCATCCAATTTGGGCCTGAAAATATGCATAAGAACTGCGGTGAAGATGCGGGCTCTATAGTTTGTAAACTTACCTAGTGTAGGTTTTCCAGATAGAACTACGTAGCAAGTACCATAATATGGCTCTGTCACGTCGAGCATATTCTGACCGTTCTAGTGAGGAATTGGCAGACGGCGAACGCCGTAGATTTCGTGAAATAATCTCCATAGCAATGGAGATTGCCAAAGCCCCACTGGAATCCCGGTCGCGCGACAACAAGGCGGCTGAAGAACAAGATGCGCAACGGTTGACTTATATGTAGCGGGATGATATCGTAGTAACTTACCGTATACTAGAGGTCTTAGTATATAAATAATCTCTGATAGCCAATCCTTCGGGCTTGATAAAGGTTTTACAAGTGCAGATGGCTCTTTGACAGATGAAGAAGATAGCGCCTTCGGCAACAGGAAATCCTCAATCGGCGAAAGTGATTTACTAGGTGGCGGTGGGACGAGGAGGTGGTGAGGTGATAAAGGAATGTGGTTATTCCTCAAATGGTCCGGGGTGCTCGGTGCTGAGGAGGAGTAAGGTGAAGAAGGGGCGAGTGTTGGAGATGATGCATTGGAAGATGGCGGGAGAGAAGCCATGTCAAACTCTCGTTCGGGAACGGTAGGGCTCACCAACGGTCGGCGAGTGATTCCCAGTAAGCCAAGACGCAAAGCAGCTCTGCCCGGCCCTGTGAGTCGCGATAAAGGTCAAGAGCATGGGGGCACATACTTGATACATTCAATCAGCACTACAGCCCTCCACCTCGTCTTGTTGGAAGTCTTTCGCCGCAAGCCCATCTCAATTAAAAGCTCGAGGTAACGGAATAACTCGAGTGACCTAGCGGACCATTTGTAACGGCGATCTTTGTTGGACCAAGCACCAGTGTACCGAGAGTGCAAAGAGGATGGAATGAGAGGTTTATATCGAGGATCTGAGTGTATGATCTTTGCCAGGAGGGTATCGTGATACAAGCTTGTCGTGTTCAACAAGGCCGATACTGGAGGTTGAGATGGGAAATTATGATATATAAACAGAAAATAAAGGCTCGAGCACAAAACTCACAAGCTTCAGAGGCAAGATCGGCATCTTTGAAACGACCAGGCAAAATCCACGTCACCGAACGGAGAACAGACTCGAGATTCGATATAAAACCGACATTGTTGACCAGGAAGGACTCGTAGTTCGCCAAGGCGGACGACATACAGAAACAACAGCAATTAAGCACCTAAACACCCGTAGTCCAAGTTGTTGTGGTGCGGCAGAATGTAATAATTTTACGGGTTTCCCGCGTTGTATGCCTATTGTGAATTTGTGATTGACCCCGCTTTTGTCTGATGGCATTTGCCCGGCTGTATTCTTTGCCTTCACCAGCCACAGTTGGGTGGTTCAAACGGGGCTTCACTCAGGTCTGGGACCCTCCTCGTCCATACTTACAACGTTGGATGTTCACCATCGTCTTCCAGGTCTCTCAGTAATTAGTCTTGAACAAAATCATATATGGATCCGTTAGATCAACAACCCCTGGCTTATTTTCAACCCAGTCCGGTACGGGGCCAGTTGGAACCGGCGGATCCGACAACTAAGCCGGGCTGGAGGTACCTCCAATGTACGGATACGCCGAACGAGCTGAAAGGTGTGTATCAGCACTGGGCACTATAACTAACCCTAGCTAATTTGCATGATAGTACTTTTACCTCCAAGAACCTCTCAAGTGTATGCTTACCTCCTCAGCCAAGAAAAGCGAGAGCTGGAAAAAGGCCCTGACGCAACATGGGAACGTTTATTGCACATACGGCACCTGAAGGACCGCATGATCCGTGAGTTCACTGTTCGTTCACAAAAGCCGCTTCATTTAAGCGTTTGAAGGCAAATGCACTCGTCTGTCGCGTCTGAGCACTGTTCGGCACACCACAGACGTCGGTTTTCGAACGATCCACGCCCCACCAGACTTCATATTAAAGGTTAGGCAAATGTCCCTTCTCAGCCATCTTGTTCTGACAGTTTTAAAGGAATTGGAAAAATGGTACAAACATCGACATGATAGTGACAACATCCCATCCTCGTACCGTCGTACAACCCCCGTGCGACCCAGGTCTCCTGTTGCGACTCGAAAGACAGGAGTGACTGCAAAGCATTCCCACGGAACTCGTGCAACGACTTCATACAGCCGTACCCAACGTGTTACACATGCCTCTGTGTCTCGTAGATCGTCTGGGTCCAATCTCACTCAGTCATCTGACAATAGGTACGAACGACGCGATTCGGATCTCTATTACGATGATAAGACTCTGCCGTCCGTACCGGGAGACGATTCTTTCGTTCACGTTCGACACTCTCAAGTCCCACAAATCCCCGAAGCTGGGCCTTACAGAATTGCAAGAGCTGAACACGAAGAGCGATTCAATCTTACGTCCCCTGATCCACTGCCCCATCCGTACCGACCCAGGGAATCACTGGTCAGTGAAACAGAACAGCCAGCAGTGCCATTTCCAGTTCCTCAAACAAACGGCAGTCCTGATCCGATATTTCCAGTGCCAATGCCGGCCCCGGCTCCAGGCCTAAGCAACGACGGTATTTTGGACGAAGCTTCACATCTTGAAAGACCTGGACTTCATAGAAAACGAAGCAGTCTCAAGCGTTCAAGCAGCCGTCTGAGTAATAAGTCCGTTGCTTGGGTAGATCAACAAAAGTCGAGATATGAATCTGCTATTGAAGACATCGAGGTCGCGGGTATGTGCTTCATTATATTGTCGATATTCTTTTTTTCAATCGGTAACTCTAGGTGATGAACTGGACCTAGCTCGCGCAGCTCACAGGGACGAAATTATTCTCTTGCACGACCTGCATAGAAATGTAGGTGAAATTAAAGAACGCCTCCGTTTGGACGAGGAACGGATCAGGATGGAACGTGATAGGCTCATTGGAGCCGAGGAATCTGTCCGCCGTCAGGAAGAACGGCTTCGGATCACTTTTGAGCAGTTGGAGCTCCAAGAAGGACGTTACCAAACGAAAGGTACACTTTGTCTATCTCGATTAGTCCAAACGCCGATTCACCTCTACCTTTCAGTCAGCACAATCTTGGAGGAGACTCAGCGTACTTTGTTTTCGAAGAGAGAGGAGACAATTTTGGAGGAGTCCTGAACGGAGGCTAATACCTTTAGTCAGTTGTATCTAAACACCTAGAATCCCTAATATCACAATTACATATGCAATGAAATGACTACAGTCACGTCAAATCTACTAAGGCATACAAGCAGCTATACCCGATGATTCTAGAGGCCAACGTGGAACCAGAAAACCTTTGGCTGCTGCGAATTCGGTGCCACGGTTTAATGAACTAGGGTCCGTAGGGTGTACGTAAAATTTGTCGACAATTGGGATCTGCAGTACGTTCATTTTATTCGTCAAAATGACCATATTGTTTGTCTACAAAGGGATCAGCTGCAAACACGGAGCAGTGGAATAGTCTACGCACCTTGACCTCCATCCAGTCCGCTTAATGCCAGGAAATTCAGTCACGATAAACCCAAGCGTGGTTATAAATTAACAGACCTTTCTCGAAAGTCAAAGGTTCACTGGCGATCTAAACGATGATAAGAGTTAGCGGCCTACCGAAAGGACTGAGACAAACACACCATGATGATATTCTCCCGCTTGTCCTCTTTAGACATTTTATAATGCCCACCAGGTGCATACTCGCTGAACGCTGTACCAGAAGAAAACCACTGCATGACGATTAGATTAACTAGCTTTCAGACGATGTTATGCCCTTACTAGAGAGGCGGCTGCATCTTCGCGCGAAGAGATGTAACGTGTTGCGACAACACTCTCTCCATCAGTCACACAAAAGTTCATCAAGCTGGGCTGAGATTCATATTAATTCGTAGTAAGCCGCATATTTGTGAGCGGTGCGGCATACCTCTGTGATCCCGGCCTCTTCGTGTAATTGGTTGATGCTGGCTATTACGTCCATCATGGCATTTTTTAAGATTTGAGGTGTGAAGGATTTAGCATTTGGGTCTGGAAGCTACGGAGCGAGGGTAAGTCACATGGTCTCCATATGATGGCTTTTTTACAGCACCTTCGACAGGAACAGTGCGAAAGCCCATTCAGAGTCTTGAAACAGTAGTAAACGACACTGTTTGAGCGCTATAGATAAGGCTTTGACAAACCTGTATTTCCATTTACGACCTCAAATAACTCGTCCGAGAGGCAAGCTTGCAACTTGCGCTTAATTTTTGTAAACTCGGCAATGCCACCATTATGCATGAACTGATCGTTGGGGTGAGTACATCCCAAAAATTATAGAAGTGTTGGGAAATGATTACCATAAGCTTTCCATGACCGAAAGGATGACAATTGTCTAACGACAGTGAGCCCGCAGTCGTGGCGCGAACATGGGCACTAGCGAATGAACCTGTCAGCAGTAACTAAATGGCTGGATCCGCTTGACTCACAATACGAGAGGCGATTTTATTTTCTCGGCCAGGCGGACGAGGTTCGCATTATTCCAAGCCTTGGAACATAAATGTCAAGAAACCGTCGGCAATGAAATAATGAACAGGACCTACAGGGGTGGCTGATGTAAAGATGCAAGGTTGAGAGCCCAGCTCCTCGTCGTATACCGAGTCATACCAGCCTTGGGGTTCAAAGTCAACGTCAAACAAGAACAATATTGAAATCGGACCTGACTCGCCTATGCCGAACCCGTCTCCGTTAATAGGTCTCCTGGGGTCAAGTCTTAAACGAGAGTCAAAAGCCTGGTTGATAATTGAATGACAGGGTCGTGTGAGGAGCTGCAGGGCGTCAGAATGCTGTATGTACCGGAACAAAGGAACCTCACATGAGATAATTGTACTGGTGACGTCCCTTTATAAATCACGAATCTGCACATTCCTAGGTGGAATATCGAAGGCGGCGGGGGAGGGTATAAACTGGAAGGAAAGAAGTTAAGTAGTACTACTGGTTCACGTTACGTTGTGCGCTCATGGCGTAGACTCGGAAGATCCTGAAACTTTATCAAGAGTTTTACCTCGACATGGGCGGCTCGCGGGAACCAGCGCTGTTCTCTCTTTTGTTTTTTTGTTTTTGTTTTTGCGACTCTCAAGTGGATCACGTCTACAGTGCTATAATTTTTATCATCATACCTCCAACGGAAGGTAGTGTCTTGCACCCCATGATCACCACTATACATATTACAGACAACTTGTAAAACCTCGGAATATTCTTCACATCGTACGTTATTACAGGAATTCTTTCGGCCTCTGGCTGGGATCCCCGCCAACTTCGTCATATACCAATCCTGCGACGCGGAAAGCAAGATCTGCAATTACAGAGCGTTATCTCTACCATCTCCTGCCAAATGACGATCATAACTTACCATCAGCCTGAGATTTGACTCGCGCTTCGCCATACACTCGAACTACGTCTTCCGTTCCGCTTGGTCGTACAAACGATCTGCCGTCTTCGTATTTGCGCGCCAATTCATCAATCTTTGCCTGTAAGCCTGGCGGACTCACTAGCCGCCTCTCTGCATCCTCTGTCTTGAAGATATTGCGATCTGCCACCTTCACTTTTACTAAGCGATTCGGCAGATCCACGTAGAGGGAGTCCCACTCTATCCCACTATAAGATTTGTGCGCCAGCACAACCTCAACGAGAAGTAAATCCGAGATGGCGTCACCGACGGTCTGATTTATCAAGTTGTTCAAGTTGAGAAGGTGACTGAGGGCTGTCGACTGTGCAGGTGTGGATGGCTGGTGAGATTTAAGTATATCTTGCGTCTCTGGTGAAAAAAGTACAGTCCCGTGTCCGTTAGCTTCGAAGTACACTCCGACATCGTAGTGCTCCGCGGCATGGTGCAGGTGTTTGACGCCCGTCGGAACACACTTCACTGGCAGTCGCTGAGGAAAATCAGTTTAGGGATACTCTCTGTTCGCGCCACACGAACCTCTGATAAGTATTTTGTAGAGCTTCCATTGGCGTAGGCAGTCTGGACTACACCAACTTTGATGACATCGTCGAGTCCTGCGGCTTTCACCAACTCCACTATGAAGGCGGCAACTAAACTCGCAATCTTATCCCCATCAAGCAAGTGAAATTGATTCCTATCGTCCAGATAGTAATAAATCAAACGATCCGCATCACCATCCAAACTGCACCCCCTTTGACCCGGTTTAAGGTACGATATCAGAGATGGAGGAAGCCTCTGAGAAGTTTTGACGAAATCAGCTCCGCATGAATTGTTCAATGCTCCAGGAGTTGAAATCTCGGCGTTGTGCTTGATGAATGTAATACTGGTCCCGAGATACTTAGAGAAGTTGTCAATGGCAATAGCTCCAACGCCATTCGCACAATCGACGATTAAAGGTGGTATTGCAGTTTTTCCAGCCTGAATCAGATCTAAATCAAGTCACTCAACGTTTGAGAAGAGGAGTCTTACAACCAGACTCTTGAAGGCGCCGGTCAGCTTAGAAAAATATCCATCCTCAGAATCAACGCCATATTCCGACTTTGTACCCTTGGTATTGATAGCCTTGACGAGGTAATGGAGAATTGGTGTGGTCGTGACACCAGCATTGCGTCCATCGGCGCCGATTGCCTTCAGACCATCTTCCAAGGCTAAAACAAGTGCACCGCTTGTCGGACGAGTATCACAAGCATAGACGACTCTAGAAGGCTTCGACAGATCGATTTTTGTAGCCTTAACGAAGGCATCCAACGCCTCGAGAAACGCAATCGTGTTTGGCGCATTAGCGAAGGTTGTTGCGTGAACTTCCCAGGCATTCTCCAGCATTTCCCCGCGGGGATCGACTAGTTTTACTCCGTTGTCCTAGACGAGATTAATAAAGACGTTTCTGAAGTGATAAGAACAGAGGCTCTCACAACTTCTGGATTGTGAGAAGCAGTAATCATAACGCCGATGGTCTTTCCATCTAACTTCTTGCTTCTCAAACCCGCAAGGACACCCACTCGGAATAAGACAGAATCGAGGACACTTCCACTAAGGATCACATCTGCGATCGATACGGGAACTTTCTGAGAGATAAATGTAACACTTACAGCGTCCTGAACCCAGCGGTGCCATACTGAAACTGGATGTTCTTTGGTTTTGGGTGTATGTCGGAGAAGCGCTTGATCTCATCGACAGGTAGTTGAACAGTCATTCGTTTTAGCTGGGCGTTTGGTAAGAATGCGATCAGTAGGGTGTGGTTACCGAAAACGATAGGTTAAAATTGGTGGTGCGAAGTAAAAAGTCTACCGCCTTCGTCACTAGAGTGGGAGATCCCGAGCGGTCGCAGCAGCCTCCTTCGTACTCATCCTTTCGCCTCCATCATGCCTTCGAAATCACCAGCTCAAACTCTCCTCGAGAAGGCAGATAAGAAAGCTAATTCTTCCGGAGGATGGTTTGCTTCTGCTACTACTAAATATGAAGAGGCTGGCGATCTCTATCAACAAGCTGCAAATGCATTTAAGATCGAAAAGGAGTTCAAGGAAGCTGGAGATGCCCATGCACGAGAAGCAGAGTGTAGAGAAAAATGCCAGGAGATCAATGATGCTGCGAATGCTTGGTGGAACGCTGCCAAAGCGTATAAGAGAGGATACCCCGATTGTACGTTATCTACGTCTTGGATTCTCAGATTCTCACGTTTCGTAGTGGCCATTTCTGCTCTCTCACAGACAATAACATTTTTGACTCAAGCGGGAAGATTCAGACAAGCTGCGGATAGAGAGAAGGATATCGGTCAAATTTACCGGCAAGAACTACAGGATTTGCGCAAAGCATGTGAGAGTTACGAAAGAGCGGGTGACTGGTATTTACAAGAAGATGCGACGGCGTATGGCCCATATCCTCTTCATATGTGACTTGAACGCTGAATGAAGCCATGTAGTACAGCTAACGCATGTTTCAAGGATGCTGCAGACCTTCACGCACAGTTAGAGGATTATCCTGCGGCCATTGCTCGTTATGACCAAGTCGCAAATGCCTCACTGGGCTCAAGTCTGACAAAGTACAGTGTCAAAGATTACTGGCTGAAATCAGGTCTTTGTGCCCTGGCCATGGGGGTAAGTGTTTTTCCCGGTCATCGGTGTTGAACATGTAATGTATGCACTGTTTTCAGGATGTTGTAGGTTGTCAGCGAAATCTGACTCGTTATGCCACTCTCGACCCTAGCTTCAAGAATACACGCGAGTCTAGGTTTCTCAACATTTTGATAGAAGCTATAGAGGCGGGAGATCAATCAGCATTCACAGCTGCAGTGGGAGAATACAATCAGGTGTCGAACCTGGATGACTGGAAGACAACGATTTTGTTAAAAATCAAGAGGAGCATCACTGAGGAGCCTACACTTTTGTAATGTAGAGTGTTATGTTCACTTGTACAACATAAATCTTAAGCACTTATTTACCGTGTGACTTGAGAAGTACCACAGGTACGTGTCCATCACTGCGCCTCCTAGCTCAAAGCTACAAGTGACAGCTGCTCTCTCCTATGTCCTGGTTGGCAAAGATCGCTCTCACTATCCTACATTTTTTATATGGTTGTATCACCACCCTAGTATCTTGGAAGACACATTGGTCACGTATGCCGCCACCGTCTTTGGAACATCCTCGAGCACGTGTACCTCTACACCTGGCCCTTGTCCTAGCAGCAGAAGATTATGATTGTGACCAGGAGTTGGTGCGAGAATGCCTTTTAGAATGTTTGCAAAGTGCTACGGTGTGGTGCCAAACTGTAGGTATTCGGAAATTGACTGTATACGACCGACAAGGTATGTTCGCAGTTTATGTTCTAATCCAAAAAAAAAAGGATACCTTGTCCCTAAATAAAGAATCTTAGGAGTACTGTCGAATAACTTGGAATATGTATCTCAACGGCATTATGCACCCCGAGCCCTCAACGTTGAAGGCAGCTCTTCCGAATCTGACATAGAATATCCACTCACACCTCCCTCGTCCGACTCTGACTCCAGACCACTTTCTCCCACCAATATCCAAGCCCTTAATATGAACGTGACTACTCTGGAACTTCCCATCGCTCGAACGACGTCGTCAAAGACTTCCCCAAGCAGTAGCGGCGTAAAGCGACGTCGTCAGTGCTGTATTTCTCGACCAATCCTCCTGATTGATGACAAATTACTTAGGAAAACAGTCAAAATGTCTTGTCAAGCCATCTAGACCGTTGACCATACATATAATTTCTCGTTTGTCCGGAAAGCCTACGATTGCTCAAGTCGCTACTGCCCTGCTCCGTGACGCAAACAATAGACTCGAACTACGTGATCACCAAAAAGAATTCTCAATTGAGGTAAACCAAGTAAACTCCATAATTGAAGGTGAATACAGCTGTCTCGGAATGCCGTTCAATGTTCACGCTTCCATGTCACAGGCAATAGTGGCGTCGCACTACCTGAACTTACGATTGTTCATAATATATTCCCCAACACACATTGGACAAAGCAACCGATGGAGTTCTACGGGTTTCCTCCATGGCAGCTTAGATTGTCAGAATTCTAGTCAGTATCCAAAGAACATTACATTTGCTTATTTATTGATGATCGAGACCTTGTCGTAGTTACACAGAGAACTTGCCGCCGAGATGGTCTTGGTGGACAAAACCAAAGTCTGCAGTCCATCCTGTGCCGCTGGATGAGACGGAGTTTGGCAAGGCGTTGGAGCAATATTCATTTGCGGAGATGCGACTAGGAAAATAAAGAATATTGGACATCGTTAGCTACTGCTGAGAAGACTGCACTATAATTTATAGTAATGATTTGTGCTGTCCCGTTGTAATCAATCTACTTACCGCGGTAAGTAATTGTTGCCATTTGCAGTTGACTTTTGGGAACCGTGCACTCCCGACGCACCTTATATAGGATTTCCATGGAGGATCTTCAAATTTGAAGTTGCTCTGTCCTAGTGGCTTCTTTATTCCTGAGGACTGGCCAGTGGTTCTTCCTGCCTTTCGTCCCATATGGGCGTTAAGGATCTCGTCGACATTTACGAGTCTTCTGTGGCTGATGCACCTTCCTCTCGCCTATTAGGTACCGGAAGCCCTCCAAGGCGGTCGCACCGCGGAGGCAACGACGCACTTTCCATGGATGCCCCATTGATGTCAGGAAGCACGAGGCGCCCAAGAAGATCTACCAACAAAGAGTTTCCCAATCGTCCAGCTCGATTCTTACCACATCCATTACTATCAGCCAGGCACCCGGATGAGAGTGCCCGGGATATCCCTTTAAGGCCCGTCCAGCATCCTACTGCCACTGTGAACGCCCCAAGCACTGTCCATACAGGTCTGGAGAAACGAAGCAGGATGCTCGCGGAGACAGATGGTGGCAATCATATGGAAATAGGTTCCGTTCGTGACTATAATCAAGAAAGCCATTCGAATCGGTCATCGTCCGTTCAGACGAAGGTTCAGTCGGCGGGGTCTGGCAAATTATTATCGATGGGATTTGCAGGCAGCTCTACTGTTGTTACAAAACCCGACGACGATACTGCGACTGTTGCTTCGACATCCACTGTTGTGCAACCTCCCACTGCCCCGAGATCGTATAAATCTGTTCCCGCAATCGACCTCTTTGATCGTTATGCCGCGCCTCTTTTTCTCCCAAAGCTTGATGAATATCTAGCTTCCATCCCTGTACCAGAATTCACGAAGTGGAAGGGCAAAGAAACCGAGACAAATGTGTCCATGTTTCCACCTATGAACCGCCTGGCCGCTGAGAAGAAAAGTTTAGACGACCTGGAGCACAATTCGTCGCCAACGCCTGGATGGAGGAACCGAAACACATGGTTTGGAATGATCTTTAATTTTCTTCTCGGTGTTGCTGTGAGTCGTCATTTAGCACCCAAGCTGCTCTTTTCAAACATGAGTCTTTCACAGGGATCCAGTGCCGTCGCTCCGTTTTATAGTGTACGAGGATTGTTGGATACTATTCAAATATTTGCTCTCATCCTGAACACCATGTGTAGGTTTCTCGCAAGTCCTACGGGTTCATGTTCTAATTTCTTACAAATTCATAGTCCCGACCAGCGGGAGTGCAATTTCAGACAAGTGGAAAAAGTTATTTCTTGGAACTATGTTCGTTCTTCTTGCGTTTCATATGAATGTTCCTGACCATTACGTTCCTAGACCAAACGTTCTTGCTTTGAATTTTATTTCGACGGCGACTCAAACTCTCATCTACTTGTTTGTGCTCATGTGCATCACGCTTGGCCTTCTCTATTATATGTTCCGTGTAACAAATGAATGCAGGCAACTGCACTTAATCGAGGGGCTACAAAGCGGGAAAGTTGGCAGCCGTTGGAAAACACTGATTGTCACTTTCATTTTGACTACAATCTACTTGCCCCTCAGTACCTTGGCCGTCCATGTCATCGTTTGGACGGACGATCTTTGGGTTGTACCTAATCCGTACTTGAATGCTACAACGTCTCCGCCAAGTCTTCCTCCTCTTGGGCCTCCCGATCAATACCGGGATCCTCTCGACTTTTGTTGGACAACTACGATGAAGCGTAACGAAGTCAATTTTGCACCCATGCTCGTAATATGCGCATTAATTCTTTTAGCCTCTGTACGCCTCCGCTTCCAATTCCTTGGAGATTTCTTTGATTGGTGATTTACAGCTAACGATCTGGTTTCCCATTCGTTTATACCATGCTATCAAATATGCCGTGCCAACTGTCGACAAATACACGGAACTAGGCAGGCCTCGAAGTCACAGTGAGAAGAATCGTGAATACCAAAGATTATTGGCACGTGATAAGAATCCACTCGATTTCCTTTACAGCGGTAATTCGGAACTCGTCTAACATCCGTGCTTCACTTACATTATCCGTATACTGTAGGATATCGTAGAGGCTGGGGCAGCTACCAGTCTATATATCTCCTTATCAAGCTCAGCAGTCTTCTTATTACCACAATTATCGATCCGGACACTTGTGTGCTTCGGTCTCTTGACCGTAGCAAGATTGCACTCGCTCGGCAGATTGTGCTCCTAGTTGTTATGTTCGCTTTTTTCGTGTTGCAATGTTTCTTTGCACCTTTTCTAGATCCTATCAGCAACGCAAGCGAGTGGACGTCCCGCCTCAATTATGTATTGATATCCGCCGTTGCTCTTGCAGTCGCGGTCGATGGGTCTATCACTGATGTGTTAAATGGAGTGGTGCTATACATGTTGGTAATTTTCGCTGATCACCAGTGACTCCCGCTGATAAAATACTTAGCATCTACATTTCCACTTACGGTCTCGTTATATGTGTGTTGACTTCGTCTTTAAACCAGACGGCTCTTTAACACCGATCCCTAGACTTTACGATCATCGACATAAACCTGGTGCACCGATGGCTCAAAAGTAAGTGAAGAAACGGATTGCATCATCATATGAAAACTCATCGGTTTTAATATGGCAGCGTGGACCGGCCGCGTTGACTTTAGTGCGTTCCCTTCAACATTTCAACTCTCCTTTTTCATGTTTTCTTTTCGAAAGGTATCGATATTTTTTCTCCACGGTGAGCTACTATGCGAGGTTCTCTACGACAGGAACCATTTTTGACTTTTATTAGCCTCGATGTTTCTTCATCGTCTCCACATACAAAACGACGTATCTGGCAGGAAGCCATCACCACGTTATTTCTTACCACATCCTCGTGTAGAATTCCACCGGAACAGGTTATGGAATACGCTGAAGCGGTCAACTCAGACTATGCCCCTTATTTGCTCAACTTCGCCGGGTTCCCTGGCGAAAGACATGTAGAAAATCTCAAGGTAACGGGTCACGTCATAAGATCGATTGGTGGCTGATGACTTTGGCCAGATTCTACGAGAAGTAGGGTCTCTGGCTTATACCAAAGGTGTCTCGTTGATCTACGGTCCCGACTATACTTGGTTTCGGCATCTGGAAGAGACAATTCAAAATCATTTTATTGGACCGGATTGCTTCTGGAAGGCGCCGTCTAACTCTGCTATAGAGTGTAGCCGGTTCTTTGGCAATGCATGGTGGATTCCTTTCCCACCGAGTTTGGTATGTCCTTTTCGACCTGATAACGTGGTCCTTCCTGATCGTACTTTAGGTCATACGATTTGACGACGGTTCTTCTGCGATTCTCAAAGAGGTTGCTGAGCTGGAGGAGTATGTGAATCAGAATACAAGTGAAAACATCCGGAGACGACGAGAAATACGGATGGCACTTAGAGCCTTGAGTGGGAAGATTGTGTTTTGGCCATATGAACATATCGTGGTAAGCCGTATCAGATATATTGCGTGAGATTGCCCTCACGATCATCAAAGACTGCCGGTTCGCAATTTCATCTGTGCTGTCGACGGCGCGGTTATAAAGCAACGACCACGATAAACTTTGAGTCCTGCGTTTTTCAAATCCAGCCTCGCGGACGCTTGGTTTGGCAGGGTTTTCAGATAGGGAGCGGCTTTGACGTCCAGTTGATATATTCAAAGAACGTCAAAGTTGACGGGGAAATCATTGGTCTCAATGACGACTTGGAACTGACTAGCACCCTCGCTCGATTTTTGGCTGCAAACCAACGTTTGATCCCACAACGACTGCAGTATATCCAAGCCGTTTTGGACAACTATCGCAAGCATTGCATTGTCGAATGTCGCGAGAAAGCTACTACATTATCGTACCGATTTTTGACAAACATATACGATCGGCCTCGGGATCCGACGTGCGTAACAGAGAGCACCATCGAGCACGAATGTGATCCACGGGTCCGGAAATTGATGCTTGACTGTGAGGGTGAACTGAAGATTACGTACGAGCGATTGTCAGTCGTATCAGAGTCTGAAGTGGCAACCTGGTGGTACATTTTTTGGGTATGTCTCAGTAACGGATATGTATGAAACAATAACCCATATATATATAGGACGATGTCTGGAGACAAAACTACGATACGATCAGCGCACTCAAAAAACACGCACAGGACTTTAATCCCCATTACCCCAGCTCCATAGCGTACAGGCCTCTTTCGAGGCCGATTTTGGAGCAATTTTTGACCCAGCGCGGTTTGTTCAAATCAAGACCAAAGGGAAGAACTGTTTTCCATCCTGGCTTCCTGAACATGATCTACATCCGGTTAAACGACATCGCGTTTCATCGTACATCCAAGGTACGCGCTTGTCCCTGGACTTGATGATTGATATTTTCTATCGTTGCAGGCTATCGCAGTCCATCTAGGTGATGGCGAGGCAGAGTGGGACATGAACAATATCGATCTGCAAACTCAAGGGCACCCGTCAACTCTAGGAACAGGAGGAGGCACCGACCACGATGACGATGTGATTCGGCCGCGGCCAAGTTACAAGTGGGAGATGCTGGTGTCATCTCCTGTCAAGGAGTGCGTCCGAGGTGCTCAGTGGTTTGTTGCAAAGATAGCTGTGTGGTTCGGACTTACGCCTCTTTGGAGACCGAGTTTTACAGTGACGGGGTTCTCTCTCGATGTTCGGCTAGATGAGGAGGGAAGATATATACCTTTCAAAGAAGATGATAGAACTAGAAAACCTTTGGATGGGTCGAAGTAATATATAGTAGTGTCATGATATTGCCTTACGGGGTTGCTTTTTTCTCTTTGATACAAGAAGGGTACTATTGCTGCTACATTATAGTTCTATTCATGCCTTTGTAGCTTTTACGGCTTTTTACGAACACTTTCACGACACGTATGGCATACTGTATACATTCCCTGCTATTACACTCCTGATGTCATACTCCTGTTTGATGTTGGAAAGCCCCAAAACGATAGAAATCATCCATTTTCCTTGGGTCTAGTGCTAAAAATTATTATCTATGCTACGCCTCGGTCGTTTTCACGGCAGCAGCAGCGGTGAAAATTCATTTCTAGTCGTTACTTTCTTTCAAAGGTCAGCTTTGTTGTCTTCTACTATTATATCCCGAGCATCTCTACAAAACGTAGCCAGGAGTAAAGCAAGGTGAATATCTTGTTCTATAGTCTAGTGTTATCATTACACCGATATTCGACACTACTCCAGTGTCTGTGAAACACTACTCCCCGCCAACCCACCCACCGGCAACTGGAAGGACAAGCTTGTGGTAGCAGAGTCCTGTCCAAACCCAGGCGGCGCGAGCCCGACGAAACCCTCCTCTGCCTTGAACCCAAGAGTCACGCTAGTCTTTTTCTGCGATGGATCCGAAACGGTGACGTTCCCTTCCCTGATCCTATATATGACCGCCGAGTTGGCATCCGCACTAAGGGTGATTGCAGGACGTCCCCAGTATGACGGAGGTATAGGTACGGAGCCTCCGTCACTATCCCAAAATATCACAAACGCAGTGTCCTTGTCATGGTCAAGGACCGCGGACACGGTTTTGTTATTACAGATCACTTGGTTTCGAAGTGAGCTGAGGAGCGCCTTGGCCTCGAATTCCACCAGTGTCGTTGCGGGGAAAACGGAGTACGCAAAGATGTTTAACGCGGGGCGACTGATCCAGGCGGTAAAGAAATCCACCGTAGTTGGTGGCTGAGTTGAGATACCTAGCGCCGACCAATTTCCTGTTTTCTCTCCCGTTTGTACTGAAAGAAAAAGGGGAGAACGTGGGTGGAAGGCATAGCCTACACCGCCATGCCATAGCGAACTAGCGAAGTCATAGTTGGAGACGTTTTGGTTATTGTCAATCTGGATTGCGTGGCGATGATGTTGCCTCTGTCTCCCCAGGGTGTGACGCTTCGCTCGGTCGTAAGTATCATCAATCCGGAGACCATCAACGAAATAAACCCCACTCCGTCTCCTCTGGTCCAAAACAGATACAACATTGGGTGAGACGGAAGATAGATCAGACAAAACGACAATCTGAACATCGCCCTCGAGGAAGAACCACGCTTTTTGCCAGGTGATGTTGTAAGTCGTTGGGTTCGTATAATGCATGGCTGCCACCCCAACTTGACCATCGGAAACACCACCGACAAAGGCTTCTACCCCCACCACACCAGAATTGCATATGAGCGGTGTCGCACCATAATCAGTCGTTATACCAGGAATAAGATTCCAATCCCAGGCTGCAGCGATGTCTTCGTATTCATCGCCTTGGAGGTAAGTGTATACGGTTCCATCTGAAAGATGGAAACCCAGTGGCTAAGTCCTTTCATCAGTGCTCGCCGCTATGTTCTAGGCTGATGGCAACTCTTACATTTTGGCTATTCAGACATTCTCCATTCTTTGTTCGAGTTGAGAACATCTTGACAGTAGTCACATAACCTGGTCCTCTGTGAACCTAGAATACCGATAGTTCAAATATTTAAATTGTAATATCAGCTTGGAATCGCATACCATATAGTCGTTATTGTAAAACATTCGGTTGCCGAATAATTCTCCAACATTTGCAGTTGAGGTATTTTTATTCAAAGAATCAGCAACGGAAGTCAAGGTGTTGGACCGCCATAGTTCTCCCAAAGCTCGAATACTGCTGACATTCATGTTGATACTACCCGTGGCCCTGTAATATGGTGAATTAGGCGTATGAAAAAAAAAAAGCAGTGACAAAAACCGTAGGCGCACTGGCTATCTGCAACAGGGAAACTAATAAATCGACCAATAGCGCTCTGAAGCAAAGCATAAGTCCAATATATAGAGAAGAAAAAGACGAAGCACGGGCTTACGAAATCCCAGTGGAGCACGCCAGTCGGCGTATTCTGAAAAATCATCCATTGGTCGCCGTCGATAAGAATGTCGAACGCTCCTCGGGAGTTGTTCGCTGCAGAAAACTGGGTACCTCCCGCGTTGATTTCCAGAGCCAGAACATCATTGGCACTTGTTTGATATGTCAACAGGATAAGTAGCAATCATGAATGTCAAAGCCTAACTAGTCCTTTCCATAATTGCCATTGTATAACACTATGGAAGATTTTTAACCATAAATTTCAGAATTCAGCACAAAGAAATTGACCTCCGGTATGTTGGCCAAAACTTCCATCGGGCCTAATTCCATCAGCCGTTGTAGCATTTTGAACAACAACTTCATTATGGACGAAACCATACCTACAAACGAACTTTCATATTATTCAAATGTCCTTACTCAAACCAACCCATGGATACTCACCCAGCCTGAACGACCGAAACGTTCGAGGTTAACAAACCAAGATCGATACTGATAGACGCAGTATCAAGCACATTTGCACCTGTTCGCCAAGATACCTCGCTAAACGGCCGGTAAAACTGTGAATAAGTGCGAGATAGAATGTTGTTGCAGCCGGCCAACCGCGTTGGTGTTAGGGTAGTTTGAACAAGAAGACAAACCTCCCCAACAAGCCGCGGTATAAGAATAACCTTACAATCATAGTGTGAGTGCTTTAGTTTAAATCTCCCAGTGAAAAATCGCTAGCGTACGTTTGAAAACCAATTTGTGTTCCACAGCCCTGGAGTATCACAAGGACAAGTAGGGGTTCCCCCAGAATCTATACATCCAGGAACAATAAAGTCGTTTTCGAACCAATAATCCATAGCACGAGAAGTGGCATCAAAAAGAGCGGTGTTATTAACGTATGTATTGCCAGCTGAACCTGGGACACCACCATGCCAGGCAGATGCCATTGTTACTGAAACAGTTGGAACTTGAATGAGCGGGATTGTACGTAATCATGACGAAATATGCCACACCGAGACGTGTCCAATGAGTTTGCGCTGGCCAGTTCGCCCTCTGTGCTGTACATCCGGACGTGTAATCAACTTCACTTGCAGGCCAAGTACCATTTGTACCGAGGGTAAAGAGCCTTAACACCCGAAAAAATATGAAAAAGTCGTTAATTAACTGCCCTTGTGTACTGACCATGCAGATATCTTGGACAAATCGGTAGCCGCAAGAGTAATATCCGCTATTCTGCGGTTGAAAATAGTTTGAATATCCTGAGATGTGCGCGGATCTATAGACTGGGAGGGAATCGAGGTACTGGAGGTGGACGTTCCAGAGGAAAACACTGGAGACGACGAAGGTACGGATGGGGACAGAGACGACAAGATGGTACTCGTAACAAGAGTCGGAAAGGACAACGATGATCCACCAGAAGAGACAGCAGAGTTGTAAAAAGAGGTTGAAGATAACGAAGACGTAGATAGCGAAAAGACGCCGGTCGACACAGAAGCTGTATCTAGCTTGCTGCAGTTTGCCAGATGAGATGAAAGCATCGTGAGAGCGGCAGCGAGCAGGATACGCTGCATGAGGGCGACAACGCTAACCATGCCGGCAACAAGCAAAACCATGGGGGTAAAATCGCCGAATCGGCGTCAAGCAAGATCATGGGAACCACACACACTCTATGGCAGCTTAATCGCAAATTGTGTACTGGTTAGGAAATTCAGAACAACTGAAGTACATCACGTTTTCATATGACGGGGATTGCTCGTTAAAGTGTCGGCCCGGCAGGAGCAGACAACCAGGTAGAGATAAAAAAGCAGACAAGATAAGATATTCGTCGCTGCACATCTTGTGCATTCCGGTCATTGGTCTTGCATGAGACAAGCTAGAAAAAAACAATAATGTACTCAATCGGGTATGATGATTGAAGTTGTTCCCACGCTCACTAATTCTGAAGGAGCAAAAGATTCCATCTATAACCGAGACTCGAACACTTGATTCTATCCTATAAGGTAATTATTACTATAATGGCTACTAAGTACTGATACAGTGGTCACAGGACCTCGATATAATGAATACATCAAGCTTTTCCAACCGGCGGCGCGGTGGTGATATGCAGCTTGGCCAAGGCACAAACCAGCGGAACCGCATGGAACGCATATGCTACCCACACCACTACAAATGATCAGCAAACAAACGCAGGAAACCAACTTCTTTGGCACATACTGATGAAACCATTCGATATCTCAGCAATGATAGCAGGTGCGCTGGTCGTCTGGAGTTCAACGGCATTGTTAAAGTCCTGCACGGCCTTTCCAAACCACATGCGAATAATTAGGAACGACGTAAGGCCTAAACAAACTTGTCAATGAATAAAAGATAGACAACAATTTATCTCAAGAACAACGGACCGATCATGAAACCCAACAACCCAATCCAGGCTGTCGCCTTTTGTATAAAAGGCTTCTCGAGTGATCCCGCTACTTTCCCGCCGAATTTTGCGCGAAAAGCGATCATGGTGAAAAGCAGGAAGAAAATGATAGAAAGAGACAGGGAAATGGCAATGAACGCCGGGGTAGTCGCGGTTGGTGCCGACAGAAGATTTGGCGCATTTTTTGGGAGAACACTAAGGTCTAAAATGCCGAGGTAAGCAACGCGCAGGATTCTACATCACGAAGCTTGAACGAACTGTATTGGGGGCCCAGAGAAGGCGTAGTGCAGGCGAACGACCCGGTATTTTTAGATCTCGCGCACGAACCAAGAGCTCCCAAAAGCACCGTCGGGCCATCTACGCTACCAGTCTTGTTAGGAGTCAAGGACAAAGACGGCCTAACCGTCAGCAGTGACACCTGGGAGTGGAGCATGACCACCGGAGACAGGTAAGAGAACAAGGATAACAGAATGGCCGTCAAAGACAACAGAGGCGCGAGATAGAGAATGACAATGGTAGAAAGAAGGTCAATCATGGCGGCTAGCGCTGTATAGAATCAGTTGATGTAGAAGAGAAACTTGGAGGAAGAGACAGTAAGGTAGCACCAGGCTGAATGACGGTAGCAAGTGAACCTGAGAGAGGAATGGGAGACAGAGCGACCTAGATAGCAACCTTTTTACGGATTATTGCAACAAAAGCAGGCATCGAAGCACATTCCGTCCCTTCACGGCGGACAAAGAATATTTTCGGAAAAACAATGCGCCATTGTTCAGCTGGCTGCATTTTTGGTTACGTTCCCACCCGACAATAGCGATCTCCCCGAGCAGTTGCCGCCATCCGAGGGCCCAAACAGAGATCTAGAGAGGTCGAAGGAAACGTTGTCAAGTCGTCCGCCCTCACAACATGCGGGTCAAGTGTGTTCTGAATGGCACGTGCCCTACACGCTTTCCTTTTCCGTTAATCATCATTGAACTCACAATTTTCTGGATGTTTGGCTGGCCCGCTGCATTCTACCCAATAATAACTAACCAGCCATAGGATATTCATAACACAAACGCATTGCGAAAGTAATTGTTCATGTCGTCTTCTCAAGAATCCATCCAGGAACTTGCTCCTCTTCCTCCCGTACTCTCGGACCTGTCCAACTTACTCGACGATCGACCCGAGTCTTTTGCATCTGGAAACGACGAAATCCAACGCGCTGCATTGAACGCTACAAAATTTATCTTTGACCATGGTGCGATCACTACCCATTCTCCTCGAATGATCCCAATTCACTAACCAGACCCCTCCGAGTGTAGCGCTAGCGACCGAGCCTCGGTCACGTCCGCACATCGTGAGTCTATTATCGTCCTTGAGCCCCTCAGAGGCACCCCAAACGCGTTCCCAAGCAAAACTGAACGGCAAACGTAAACGAAGTTCGCCTCCATTGCCACAATTCGAAGAAACGCCACTTTCTTCATTACACGTTGAGAATCTTGACCCCGAACAAGTTTGGGCTCAGTTAGAGCTCAGAGCGCAAGGAATATGTGGCATGCTCCAAAGGGCTCTCGATGGCACCGAGGGTACGCTCATGGAAGAGGACGATGCGGAAGGCAAATCTAGGAAGAAGCCCAAGTTTTCAGATTTGACCCTTGAGGATTTAGAACGAATCGGGCTTGATGCTAAAACTCTAGAGGCTCTAGCCGAGGCGGAAGATGATGATGAAGATGATTCCGACAATGATTCCGACGAGTCCGGTACCGAGGAAGAAGAGGATGATGATGGTGAGGACGTGGATCTAGGCGAGGAAACTGCAGAGCTCAAAGACCCAGACGAAAGCGAACCCTCACGGAAGTTGCTCCTCTCGCTTTCCGGGAACAACAAGGTCTCCAAATCATCGGGTGGCGTTCATGCTGAACTCGATGATGGTTTCTTTGACTTGGTTTCGTTTAATGCAGAAACGGAGGAAGCAGAAGTCAAAAGAGTTTCTCGAGGGCGTCTAGGGAAGAATCTCGAAGACGAAGACTCGGAGAGTGAAGCTGAATCTATCGATTATTTTGCCCCCATTGAGAGCATAGAGGATCGAGAAGCAACAGAAACCGGTAAGCAGCCTATACTCTTATTCCGATGTTTCTCATTCTTTTTCCGTAGAACTCCTTTATAAAGAGTTTTTCGACCCTCCAGCTCTCGCTACATCAAGATCACCTCCAAAGTCCAAATCCGCAAAAGTGCGGTTCCATGACCAGGTTAAAATCAAGAATATAAAAGCAAAAGGCAAACAAATACCTGTCAACTCTACCTATTATTGGGATGAAGAAGACGAGGGAGACGACGATTTCAAAGAGGATATGATGGAAGACCTAGAAAATGAAAATTACGAAGCTGAAGACGACTTTATTTCGAACGGAGGACACAACCAAAATGAGGATGAAGAGGACGAAAGCGGCAGCGAGGATGAAGATTTTGAAGAAGGCGGCGGAGGTCGAGAAGCAATAGAACGTTCAAAGGACGATCTATTCGATGAAGATGAGCCAGAGACAGGTGAAACATGTGACCATTCATACTTGTTTTCAATTTGACAAGTTGGTCGACAGATACCACGACACACCAGAAACGGGTATCCTTCCTTCGAGAACAGATCGCGACTTTAGAAGCAGAAAATATTGCGCCAAAAAGTTGGACGCTTATGGGAGAAGCTCATTCACGTGCACGGCCACAAAACTCGCTTCTAGAAGAAGACCTTGAGTTCGAGCGCGTCATGAAAGCTGTACCTGTGGTAACGGAAGAGGTAGTCCATGAACTTGAAGAACGAATCAAAGCGAGGATCATCGATAACAACTTCGATGACGTTATTCGGCGGCGACCGTTGGACGAGAAAGCGTTTCTCCCTTCCCGTATGTTTCAATTGCAAGATACGAAATCAGGACAGTCCCTTGCAGAAATCTACGAAGGGGAATACGTTGCTGCGCAGACAGGTGGGGTTGCCGGAGAAGACAGGGACGGAAAACTCAAGAAAGAGCATGAAGAGATTGAGCGAATTTGGGAAGGTATCAGTAGCAAGCTGGATGCGTTGTGCAACGCGCATTTCATACCAAAACAGGTAGGGGTTTGTCGTTTTGTTTCCCCAAGTGATATGTAATGCTGAAGGCGTATACACAGCCAACGGCGACGATTGTCAACATTTCTAATACTGCTGCAGCTACACTAGAATCTGCACTTCCTACTACGCATACGGTATCGACCATGCTTGCCCCCGAGGAGATCTTGACACCCTCTTCTTCAAATGGACCTCGAGCGCGGAGCGAACTCACGCCTGCAGAGAAGCGTGCGCTGAGGGGTAAAGAGCGTAAGATGCGCAAGAAGACGCGGCAAAGACTAGAAAAGAGCGTTGAAAAGTTCTCGAAAGTCAAGGGAGTGAGACGGCAGAAGGAAGAAGCGTTGAAGAAAGTGGTGAAGAGCGGCAAGGGCGTTACAGTGGTTGGAAAGAAGAACCAAGAGGTACTTGCCGGCAAGGGGAGAAGGAAGAAAGCCTGAGACTGGCGACAGGCATTTAACAGTGTGTAAGTACATAATTATGGACTTGTGTTGTTGTGCTCTTGCTGTAGTCTCACCCCACACGCAAAACTAAACCAAAGCGACTGAGACCGAGAGCGGAGTCCGAGGACTTGGGTGTGGCGTATTTGATCGGACGATGGTCAGCTGATCGTGGGAACAATATATATTTGGAAGGAAATCATTTCAACCTCCGAGTCCTCACTACGAGGTGTTGAAAGCTGCTTGAAAGATACATCGGTTAGGCGGGCAAATAAGACTAGTTAAATGCCCCGGTAATTTGTCTTTCATTCGCAGTTGGTGCTATCAATCCTCCTCACACAACCTGGTATGAGCTCGAGTTGTTACATCGGAAGGAGGTGCTGCTGTCTTTGTAGCACTAGGCAGTGCAGGCAGTGTGTCACGTGGGTCCTAACAACTCACTGTTGCAAGTTCCAGCAGTGTTTCCCTTCTCACAACTCTCCTTGATACCATGTCTTTCTTCAAGCGTAAGGAAAAGAATTTAATCCCTCCTGTAGAATACAAACCTCCTCCCCCTGATTCCACAAGATCTAATTATCGAACCCCTCCCACAACTTATGTGCCCAGCAGGGACCGCGATCTTTACGGTGCCAATTCCCCATCGAACAACCAAGCTTATCCGCCAACGCTCAACGGCAGTGGCGGCGGCTCTCTTAATCGCGGCGGAAACGACTTTGACCGCAATCGTCAAGAACTCTTGTCAGGATACAATCCTGAGAATTCCCGCATAAACAGGTTCAGCGATCGCCCCTCCGGCGGTGATAGAGAATACAGAGCAGAGCCCGCTCCCGGTGAAGAGCAAGAGGAGGACGTGGAAGGCATCAAACAACAGATAAGGGCTACTAAGCAGGAGAGTGTCAACTCTACCAGAAATGCTCTGAGATTGGCTCGTGAAGCGGAGGAAACCGCCCGTGGCACTCTGTTGAAGCTTGGTGATCAATCCGGTTCGCTCATTTCTACTGCATTTATACGTTTCAATGATGCTCATCTTGTTTTTTTTTTCATGTAGAAAAGTTGGCTAATACGGAACGTCATCTTGATGTCACAAAAGCCCATTCACATCGCGCAGAAGATAACACCGACGAGCTCAAGAAGCTTAATCGCTCGATCTTCCGACCTGCTATCACTTTTAATAAAGATGCAAAAAGATCCGCTCATGAGATGAAGATCCAGGCGCGGTATGAAGAAGAAAGGGAAGAACGAGAAAGGGGCATGCGTGACATTCGTGATACCCAGAACCGCTTAGGCAAGGCCATGACTTATGGCAGGGATGATGAAGAAGGCATTGGTGGTATTCCTGGCGCTGGTCGATCCAAATCAGAGACGCAGCAGGCTGCAAGAAAAGAACAAAGGAAGAGGTTTCAGTTTGAGGCCACTGCTTCTGATGATGAAATAGAAAACGAAATGGAGGATAATTTGGATGAGATCTCCGAGATGACGCAAAGGCTGAAGGCGCTCGGAACTTCCATGGGTCAGGAACTCGAGAATCAGAAGTCAAGAATTGACAGGATCATTGACAAGGCTGAATCTGCCGACCAACATATGTTCAAAAACACTGAGAAGGTGAGTCCCCTTTCTGAAATCGGTCTCAATCGCCGTTGACCAAATCTCTTCATACAGCTCAAACGAATCAAATAAGCCATTCTTTTGCAGTGAGGTGTTGGGATTGGACCAGAAACGTATTGCAATGGACTTGTTGGTTTTGTTTTTTGTCTAGTGTTCCGATATTCGAAAATGGCTATTTATTTGTTGATACCATGATGATGCATGCAAACCTCAAAGGCGCTGTCGTGCGCCGCGCGCCTCACTGCGGCACATACGTTCTTACAATCTTTACTTGCACAGTTTCTTGGCTCGCTACATAAAAGTTCATATATCTGCCACGTATATCGTGGAATGACGACGGTCCATGGAGGACTCGTTCACGCAAGACAGGAAAGATGAACAACTAAAAATCTGGTACTGTTCATGGCATTCGCCGCAGCCAACGAGCTTCTCTATACACTCCTCGGTGCGCTGACCCCGCTGTCTACTATAATTTCAGGGATGACCTTCTCGCACGACAATCCGAACTGTTCCGAAACACGATATCAAGAAATGCAGAGCTAGAAGCTCGAAATGAAGAATTGGAACGAGAACTGAATGTTTGGAAAACCGGTACGGGGGAATTGTCAAAAGGCTGTGAACTTGGACTTTTCAGAGAGAGCTTATTTGTTCTTGCCCTAGCCCTGAAGGAAGCTGATAATGACAAAAAGAAACTGACCAAGTCTGTTTCGCTCCTACAAAGAAATATTGTGTGTAGTGAGATCTTCCCCAAAGGCGTGCTTGTACTAATAAATAAAAAATCACTTCTGTCTCAGGACGATAATCTACTAATACTATGTCTGATCGACGGAGACGGGAACATCTTCCATCCAGAGCTAATTGCCCTCGGAAATGCTGGTGGAAGACAAGCAGCTGCGATGCTCACGAAAGGCATCGTAGAGCATATCCAAGGCACCAACAACAGCTTAGTCAGGCGTACACATATCTGGCTCACTGTTTATTGTAACCTTTCTGGATTGTTGGACACGTTTATCAGGAATGGAATATGCACGCTCGAGCAATACGTTGCGTTCATTGCGGGATTTAACCAGTCTTCTCCACTCTTTTCTGTCGTGGACGTTGGGTCCATCAAAGAAGCTGCAGATGCAAAATTGAAAGGTGTGTGGTGATGTTATTGCCAAGGTTTCGTGCTGTTGTATTATGTGTGTTATATTGTAGAGTGCCTACGCGTCTTTACCCGTTTTCCTCAGATTGTGAAAGTGTTCTTCGGCGGAGGTGTGTGTCTCTCACACTGGTGTCGTCCCTCCCCCACGTTCGGTTAAGTGACAATATGTTTGTTTGTTGTATGTATAGGACACGATAATGGTTACGCATCCACATTGAACTTTCTCCAAACGGAGGGTCTCCTACAGAAGGTCATCCTTCTTCGGGGATACAAACAAATCGCATACGAATTGCGAAACCTCAACATTCCGGACATTGAAATCGAAGGTGTTTTTATGACTCACAAAATGCAGGCAAATCCGTTCAGTCGGAGGACGGTGGCGTCCCCAACATTTGTCGCTGGACCTTCGAACCCTATACAACCTCAAGACTTTGAACGACTCCTGGCAAGACAGGTCACGCCCCCGTCGTCCACACCTTCTCCAATCAGCCAGAGTCCTACAAAACAGAGCCAAAACATCGATCCGTCTCAGGTCAGTCTGGCCTTATGTTGGTGCTCTGAGAGTTTTTTTTTCTTTCTCGAACTTCTGACAATATATCGTGATAGCCTCTTCATAAACGTTTGTGCATCCACGGTTCCAGGTTGCTTTGTATGCTGACATCATGGTAGAGAAACCGCCTCCGTGCAACTTCTTCTACCTGGCTGAATGCAGACAAGGGGTGAACTGCCATTATAGCCACAGCTATATTCTTTCTCCAGATGAACTCGTTGAACTCCGCAGAAACGCTAAGAAATGGCCATGTCCAATGGCGAACAAAGGTAACGTTCCGTATGCTGAATAAACGATGATGCCTTTTCTCAAGTCCCTCTTTTTCCATCATCTGGAGGTATGTGCATCCGTGGCGATGACTGCGTCATGGGACACGTTTGTCCCAGAGGATCAAAATGCCAATTTGCAAAGCAGGGGAGGTGCAAATACATCGCAAGCACGTCTCTACTTGGTTGTCTGGTACGGGAAGACTGATAATTCAACAGAAAATATGCACCCTCCTGTAAACGGTCCACGCCCTCAAAAAGGTCACACATCCTATCTCAGCTTGGACAGTGCTTCCGAGGACTACATGTCACATTCATCAACAAACTTTTCCGAAACGGAGTCTGTGCAAAGTCTTTTATTACCCACTACATAACAACTTGAAACTCTCCCCGAAACTCTCCTCTTGAGAGAGAGAGAGAGCAAAACCTTCTTCACTTTTTTTTTTGGCGAAGTCGCAGATATATTACGGCTTTTGTTGGCAGAGTATTTGAGGCCACCATGATTCTCCCTTTTTTTATGATCAAAGTTCTGCCTTCGCTCGGGTAGTTACGTTTGCGTTTGGCATGGAAAACGAAAACAAATTAGAAGACAGATCTGGGTTCCAGAGACTATTTTAACAGTGCTGCTATAGAGCAACACGTCGCCAGGGGGTTAGTTGGATGAATCGCGCTTTGTGACAGTATCACGTGAATCATGTAACGCGTGCGTGAATGTGTAACTTGAATAGCCTCCGAGTGTGATCAACGATTTGTCTCCGCGTCCCTTCTGCCTGCATTGCACTCACACCCGTATCAAAAATGACGCCTGACGAGAGACAACGTGAAGCCAACATAAAACACAACAAAAAGCTTCTCGAGTCGTTGGGCCTCGACAAACCGTTCTTCGAGCCCAAGGCCAAACGAAAGGCAGTGACAAAATCCCAGCCTCGAAAACGCAAAACGCCACTGTCGGACGAGAGTGAGGACGAAAGTCCTCCGGTCAAGGTTTCCAAGAGTGATGAGGACCAGACTCATAGCTCTGATAACACGGGGGGACTGCGTCGCAGTGGGAGGATTGCGGGCATGTCGGTGGACACAGCGGTAAATGGAGAGGTACAGCGTGGGTCTAAATCTAATAAGGCGCGTGGGGCAGCAAGTATTGTTGAGACAAAGATGAGAAGTGTTGATAAACGAGTGCATGACCCGTGAGTCACGCGCCCTCGTTCGTCCCCGTTCGATTTCTGACGGTGATGGCTTGGCTGTATACAGGAAACGGTTCGGACATATACCTGGGGTCCCTGTTGGGACCCGCTGGGAGACTCGGTTCGCTTATTTTATTTCTCTTCATGTTTGGATGCAAAGGATCTTATGGGGTTTGGAAATAGAGAGGCATGCAGTAAGGATGCAGTTCATGCGTAAGCCATTGATGCTATGATCTCTTTCCGTCAAGGTGATTTTGAAATTCATCAGTCCTTGGGTCGCTGGTATTTCTGGTTCGGCTAAAGGAGCATACTCGGTGTGTCTGTCGGGGGGCTACGAAGACGATGTGGATCTTGGATACGGCTTGTAAGTTGCGCACCGAATCGCGTGAATTATGACTAACGTCCATTAGCACATATACTGGCTCTGGTTCGTGCTCGCGCACCGTGATGAGTCATACTTTCAACTTTTTCGTTTACAGGTGGCCGGGATCTAAGAGGAACGAAAAATGCGCCTAAAAATGTGCGTTCCAGAATTGTTACACGTATTCAGCGTTGATACTTTCCCAGTTGCGAACTGCACCGCAAAGCTCAGATCAATCTTTCGAAAATAGCTTTAACATGGCACTCAAGGTGAATGAGTACTCTCCTATAAATAGATGCAATCACACATGCATGTGTGATATTGCAGGTATCCTCTGAGACAGGTCGTCCAATCCGCGTGATCCGGGGTTTCAAACTAAAATCGAAATATGCACCATTCGAAGGGTGAGTAGCCTCTTTAGAGTCATTTAGAGCATTGTGCCGAAATTGGCCGGCAGATATCGGTATGACGGCCTTTATACCGTCGAGAAGGTGAGCAAGCAGATTTTGCCAGGAACGTGTATGAAGTAATGGTTTCGAAAGGCTTGGATGGAACCTGGACTGAATAAGCAAGGATATTTGGTTTGCAAATTTGCCTTCAAGGTCGGTGTTAAATCCCAGTATTCATATGAACGTAATCTGAGGGCATTCTTTCTAGCGTCAAGGTGGCCAGCCACCACTCCCGATACGTGTTGACGACGAGGAGGACAAAGATGAAATGGAATCAGGTAGCGAAGATGAAGGATCCGTGGATGGGGAAGATGGTTCCGACTGATGAAATATAAACATCATCAATCCGGAGTCATGCCATTCGGGAATCAGTACCTTCTGCTCTGTAACCAGAGGGTAATACTGATCTGCATGTGGATTGGTGCGTTGAAGAGTCCCTCATTCCCGAACGTGATTCTGTAGTATGTAGAAAACGTGCAAAATGAGTACTTGGGAATCGTATACTCTCTTGGTTTTCCTTGATATCACCTGTAAATGATGAACGGAAATGTATACCCATTAGGACGATATCTCGCTCTCAAGGGCAAATATGAATGAACGGCCAGCAACGGGCCGCTGCTGCCGGGTATTATATCGCCAAACTATCGTCAAGACCGTATGTATTCAAACCGAGGAAAATTGTAATGTGAATTCGCTTTCGACTTGGGCGTAGGTGCTTTACAGCGAACGTTATATTCGGCTAGATAGCAAGAGGAAGGTAATGTTTGAGGCAGTTGAGATATAACAGAGGCGGCCGTTGCCGGTGCGCTCCCGAGACCTTTATCATCATGACAATCATTGCATCCCCATATCACTTGGCGAAACTATCACCATATCAAGTGTTTTGTTACTAGGCCGACGTCAACCCAAATAGGTGTGCACACACGTGGGACATTTTGTTACTAATATCCAACACTACCAGTAGTGACACCTCCAGTCGTTTGAGGGCTCCACAACTGCGTGAAGGTCTTCTCGGCGCGCAGTTCATCGATTCGCATTCTCGAATCGTACATACTAATAGTATGATTCCTGATCCATATTAGTCACGGCTATGGCTAATATGGATCGCCTGCAAAGTACCTTTGCCTTGTCAACAGTTTATTAGGATGCCCGAGGAATGTAACTCCTTAAACTTCTGCTCAGTGAGTGCAGCGTGTGTCGTTGATCTGCTTACTAATACGAAATCTGGTCAACTAACACTGAGCGTTAGCCAAGAGTGATCTATGAACACGCGCATAACTCCACCTACACCCTTTTGAATGGACCCATATGGTTTCATCAGCAATGGCTGAGTCTGTCTTGGGCGCTCCAGGCAGTACAAGCACGTTTATTTGCGTCTCGGCAAACTATCCTGCATTGAGACGGATACGTTTGGCTTTTTCGATAGTATTGGGCATGCATAGCGAACCATGCGGACTATACGTCCTTCCAGTTCTCCCCTCATGCTCTGAGCGGGAGGGGAATGCCATAGGGTCGTATAAATACGGGCAACAAGCCAGGTCCAATACTCCAA
>QGOD01002549.1:256499-299701 GCA_003313065.1 Sarcodon sp. MG97 | reverse complement strand
GGTCGATCCCTTTCCTCGTCCAGTGTATTCAGGTGTCTTCGTCTCTCTTCACGATCCTCAAGATGTTCATGTCCACGTTTTCTCGCTTGGCTACGGCACTATCTGTTCTTGCCCTGATTTGCAGCACGGCTGCTTCCCCTCTTCCTTCTGTTCAAGAAATTAAAGCCGGAAAGCATATCCAATCCGCACTTGCTGGTCCCCGTTTTGTCGTTTATGGGTGTGTTGCTACAATTTCTTCTCAATGACTGTTAAAGTCGATTCTTACCGACATAACTTCTAGTGACAATTTCAATTCAAACGGAGCTCCCTCTGCCTCTTCCATCTCAGGGTGGAATGTCTTGTGAGCATTGGCTGTTCTCCCCGCCCTTCGTTGTGGTCTGACCTTCCTCTTATCAGTGCTCTGTCATTCTGGCTGAGCAATGGCCCTGCTGACAATGCCTTGCAATGGTCTCAATTGACTGCCGATCAACGGTCTTCTATCAAGGCTGAATATGCCGCGGCAGGAATCTCACTCGTCGTTTCTGCATTCGGTTCAACAGATCTTCCCACGAGTAGGGATCCTACGGCAACCGCCCAGGCTGCTGCCGCTTTCGTAAAACGTATGTATTGAGTAGCACTGATCACATTTTACACACTGATTTCCATACAGAGTTCGGCTTGGATGGTATTGACGTTGACTACGAGGATTTGAACGCCATGAACACTGGAACTGCTCCCGCCTGGCTCATTACGTTCACACAAGCCCTTCGAGCTCAGCTTCCACAAGGCCAATTCATTCTTACTCACGCTCGTACGTCATTCATCCTTCTCTTATACAATCGAGCAGATTCTGATCGATTATCCCAGCCCTTGCTCCTTGGTATATCATTTCCATGTGACAATTTGGCGAAGAATTCTGATGATTTGCAATTAGGTTCAACAATGCCTTCCCTAACGGTGGATATAACAAGATTGACCAAGCGGTTGGCTCTTTGATTGATTGGTACAACGTTCAGGTACGACATGTCACTTTCGATGTTTTTTTACATATATCTCACAACCTCCACCACTTTCCAGTTCTACAACCGTGAGTCTCTGTGGGCCGATTTCTACGAGCTAGCTAACATGTTATGCAGAGGGTGTATCCGAGTACACGACTTGTGACAACTTGCTCAACACTTCTGGTGGTACTTTCCCCAACACTGCCGTGTTCGAGATTGTCAAGAGCGGTGTTGATGTAAACAAACTTGTCATCGGAAAGCCTGCTACGACGGCAGACGCTAGCAACGGTTTTATTGACCCTGCGACCCTTGCCACCTGTGTCAGCCAAGCCAAGAGCAATGGATGGAGTCAGTCTCTCATTGCCTTTGCGTCCTTCCCGCTCATGATTTGCTAACATTTGTCGTCTTTTTCAGATGCTGGTGTCATGTCCTGGCAGGTGAGAAACCTCTATTTTCAAATTCCACAACTCTGGATTGAATGTTTTATTTTTCAGTACCCCCACGCCACCTCTCAATGGATCAGCACCGTTCGAGGAAGCGCCTTCCCTTAAATGAATGATGAATTTCGTCCTGACAGGCGGTACGGTTTGGTCTCATGACCACGGATGGTTTATTTATTAGACTTGATGTTTGCGACGATCAACGACCTGTTTATTGCTAAGTATTTCTGTTACGAGTTGAAAGGGATTTATTTATTATATTGTTATTTGGGTTGGTTTACGAAGCAATCGTATTCTTGTTCAGTTCTGAACTTTAAAAGCAAGGTCTATGTAGTACGTGTGAATTGCCAGTTCAGACCGCCAGGGTCGGACAAAGAGAAATTAGAGATCAAACTCCGCGACTATTCCACTTTAGTCTGATATGAAAATGGAATAAACTACCAAAGACTGCATAAATAATTGCGTATAACAAAACTACTGCTGTTGCCATATAATCACACCACATGAGATGGAAAAAACGAAAATCATGAACATTCACTCGATCGCCTCCTGCACGACTCGCAGAAACTGCTCTCTGTCGTCCTCATGATTTCCCTGCGCCCTCCACAGCCTATAAACACCTTGAATAACCTCCTTCAATGCAAGCTCTCTATCATCGGCTTGCGAAAAAAGTTGACTGTTATTATTATGGACAAATGAAGTCAAACTGCCCAACGGCAGAGGTCGAGGGTGTTTCAACCTGTGTATTCCCCCCTCATGACTTCTCCGCACCGCCACTAAGCTCGATGTGTCGTCTTCGACGGGTGAATGCTTTGAGGATGTGCTTGATATTTGCGAAGTGAACGTTGACTCACGGGGAGATAAGGAGGTCAAAAGGTGGGCGAGAACACTTGGTGATGGCTGGCGTCCCGGGTGGAACGTGGACATTGGGATAATAACCATGTCGTTGCCTGGGGCACTTGGGTCGTTGGGGTTCGCATCCTCAACTGGGTATAGTGGCTGACGTCTGCCTGTGGGCAACGGTGAAGGCACCGTTGAATCCGCAGAGCCTGCATGATCCAAACGACATTTACACATCAAGTGAGAAGAACATTTGCAGGACTGGGACATACCATGAACAGAAGAATACTGTGCCCAATACGCATCTTCCGTATTGGACTCCTTGTCAAGTGCTAAATTATGTGCAGCACTACTCAGGCCGTTATCGGCACCGTAAGCGTCCCAATAGGCGTCGTCGTCGTTTTCAGTAGTGGAGGAGTCTGAACTAATGTCAAGAGGCGGCGTTTGATCTGTTGCTTTGTCGTCTACGATGAAATCGGAGGCTGTGTGGGGCGAGTCCGTCGACCCCGGAGGAAACGGCATCAGGTTTAAGTCATGAAACTTCCAGATCTCGTCTAGCTCATCCCATTGAAATATGACCCTGAGGCCAGTATCACTATCTGGAGTGATGTCGACATGGGCATACGAAAAATCACCGTCAAAAGAGTACCGATACTGATATAGAGAGGGGGGTTCATCCGTAGATCTGGACTCGAGGATATCTATTACTTCTGACTGAACGTTGGAAGGCCAGCAGAGGTAGTCTCTATAATTATCAGGAGGTATTTCGAGGAAGTGGTGGCGTTGTAAGAGCGATTTTGAAATGAGGTAGGGAGGAAGAGGATGGAAGTTGTTCGGAGGAGAAATATATTGGAGGACGAGGTCTACAGTGTGTTGATTGATCTGTGTAGGCGACATGGAGAGAAAAAGAGGTATCGGCTGTGAGGTGAGAGCCCGTTGAGTACTGGTAGCAGTTCATCCCCCACTCGACCAATGACGGTCTAATAATATTGCCAAGAGCGTCCACGTGGGTGATCGAGAAACACGTGCTCGCATCTGCCGCTCAGGCTCAGGCTCAGGGTGGACGGGTACGAGTGAACAGACCCATCCTTACCACCGTATTTTCTGCTTGCCAGTTGAGTGGTCGTCCTTGGGAAGCAAAGAGATATTAATGCTCACGTCCAAAGGCAGCAACTTCTAATCTTTTTTTTGTTTCAATCGTGATGATGGCAGTACTAGATGTCACATGTCACAGCAGTTTCATTGAACCTCCACCACACGGCGCATCCTCAGCACCCATTCACTACCGTTTGGCAAGATGAAGCCATCGTCGATTTTTGCTTTCTTTATCCTGCCTCTTCTTACCTTCGTTTGCGTTTGTCTTTTCCAATCCATCTCTTCAGAATATTGCCTCTGATTCCCTGAGAATTTTTTCTACAGGCGCAAAGTCCGATCGTGTCAACCTCGGCCACCACTTTTGTCACCTTGGCTTCTGGTCGAGTTCTGACCACAGTGACCTCCAACGTCCTGTTCACAATAACCCCAACCTCGTCGCCCCAAACCACTACAAGTGGGGCTCCATCAGGATCTGGCTCAGGGCAGCTATCGGGATCTTCGCCTTCTCGGAGCGGTAATAGCACATCGTCGAGCTCTTCTTCTTCTTCAACGAGCTCAACTCCGCTACCAACTGCACCGACGAACGTTGATGGTGGGGGTCAGAATGGTGCTACAGGTGGAGCACCTGTTCCTGGACAGTCTGCACCCGGAGGAATTTATGGCCCGAATGATGGTTATATATCCCCAGGAATCGTATTACGTGCAAATCATATCGTCGCAATTTTAGCTGGGGGAATACTTGGTGGGGCTTTAGTACTGGCGTAGAGCATGGCGTGTTACTATGGATATTATATTACCTCTTTGCATGGACTTTTTTGTGGAATTTACGCAACGACGGACTTCGTATGCCCCAACGTACTGTAGAACTTGATATCTTTTTTTTTCAAGTTTTGTTTCATGCCTGTGTACTGCCGGGTTGCCCATCACACCCTTCGGCATTTGCCTCGTACATTTCGCCTTCAACAGTTCAGCATCAAAAGTCCTGGGATGTCTTCGTCCTTGGCTGATACGCACCCCTCCAAAAGACCTAAGATGGGCGAAAGTAAAAAAGTATACTTTCTCGGCAGTTCCAATTCCACCCTATCTGAATAAAATAAAAAACATTTTTTTTCTAGGTCATCGGAACCCATAATGGTACTTTTCATTGTGACGAAGCTTTGGCTGTATTCTTGTTGAGACAGACACCGACTTACCGCGACGCAGGTGAGCCATTTTCATCTCCCTATCCATCCAAGTTTTCAATCGTCTATTATGCAGACCTCACGAGGAGTCGGGATCCGGCCCTCTTGGACACTTGCGATATCGTGGTGGACGTCGGTGCTATTTACGATGAAAGCAAGCAACGATTCGACCATCACCAGCGTGGGTTTGAAGAAGTCTTCGGACATGGTTTCACGACAAAGCTGTCGTCTGCTGGGTTGATTTATAAGCGCGTCATCCCCCCCTACCAGCGTAAGCGTAGCGGCACTCTGACTTTGTGCTGTATGTTAGGCATTTCGGGAAGGATGTAATTGCGACACATCTCCAATTATCGGTCGACGATGCTGAAACGAATATATTATGGTTGAAGCTTTATAAAGTGGGTCGTGCCATCATCCTGTAGATAGCGTCGTGTGCTGAGTCTGGAGCGAATACGCAGGAATTTATCGAAGCTATCGACGCTGTGGACAACGGTATCTCGCAATATCCAAAAGATCTCAAACCAAAATATCGAAACAGAACAGATCTGTCAAGCAGAGTAGGATGGCTGAATCCAGCTTGGAATGAACCATTCGACTCGGAAACAGTCAACGTATGCAGTTGACCCTGCTTAGCTTCTTCTTCATCATATTGACGTTCACTCATAATATTAGGCCCAATTCGCTAAAGCTTCAAGCCTGACCGGCGAGGAGTTCTTGGGAAGGTTGCAGTACTATGCTAAAGCATGGTTACCCGCTCGAAGTCTAGTTTCCAACGCACTTGTACAACGTCTGAATGTCGATCCTAGCGGTAAGATCATAGAGTTTAACCAATTTGCGCCTTGGAAGGTGCTATACTTTCTCTTCCCTCATTCTGCACTTTCAAATTAACTAACAAGATGCTTTACTCGTTTGATCATGGCCGTTCACAGGAACACCTCTTTGAGTTGGAATCAGAGCAAACACTTTCCGAGGAATCCAAACCAATATATGTCATCTACCCAGACGAGACCGGGGGAAACTGGCGCATTCAAGCCGTCCCAATTTCACCTGACAGCTTTGAGAGCCGTAAAGCGCTCCCAGAGCTTTGGCGAGGTGTGCGCGACGAAAAGCTGTCAGAGGTGTCTGAGATTGACGGGGGGATTTTTGTTCATGCCTCTGGGTTCATAGGAGGTGAGAGTCCCCTACACGCTGCAGCGCTCCAGATATATCCCGTCATCGCTCACCATGCTCTCAACTATAGGCAACAAGACGAAACAGGGTGCGCTGCTCATGGCTAAAAAGGCATTGACGATGTAAAATAAAATTGTATGTACGAGTATAAAAAAAATCATTATTGTCCCTGTGCCATCACTAGTAGTAGTTGGCCGGCCCTGCAAGTTTCTTGAGAACGACGCGGCCGATGTCTTCAAACAAATTACGGGTTGTCTTGACTGCGAGTACCTCCTAAACCTGTACTTCATGGATCTGGCTTATATCTTCCCTGATTTGATATTAGAACGATGATGGCCCGCCTGGTCATGAATCTCCTTTTATCTACGGGCTGTATCGTCACTTGACCAATGATTTGGGTGAGCCTGCCTGATAAAACTTGAGGTTGGTGGTGCTGAGAGTTGTGACTCCTGGTGGAAATACGAAGGCTTCAATGTCAAAGTGGTAATCCCCAGCACGCAAAAGTCTTGGATCGGTAAGATGCCATTATAACTGTATGGCTTCTACTAACTATAACGTCGACGGCCTCGACTACGTACGATATACAGGCAAAGCGCATCAGATAAAAGACGTTGTAAAGGGCCAATATTATTATCCCCGAGATCCTGGTGCGTGCCACCCACGTCGTTCACTGGATCAAACGAGCTTCTGACCTTTGTACTGTGAATGCGTACTAGATGGAATGGGCGAAAGATCAGACACGTCAAGACCGTTGAAAGAAGGCGAAATCGCAGAATGGATTCTCCTCGACAGTGTATAGACTTTCATCCTTCTCCCTATACACAAATTCATCATCGAGTCTGACTTTTGACGGTTCTGCGTCTTCGCAGACACCTGCTACGTGTGCAAACATCGCCGTGCACAACATATATCCACATGAAGTCGATCTCCTGGTGCGTTCAACTCTCCCTGAAATCGTCTTCTCAAGTACTACCAAATTTAACATTGCCTTATATCCCCCCTCTCTCTCTCTCTCCCCTAGATCTCTGGGCCCAACTTTGGGCGTAATACCTCTGGTGACAATTCCTTACACCTTACGCCCAAGTTTATTTCGCGAGATTAACATACCCAACCTTTTGCCACACAGCCGCATTCTCTCTTTCGTCAGGAACCATCGGCGCCGCGCTCTCTGCAACTCTCTCCGGCGTCCGCTCCATAGCGCTCTCATACGGTATAGTGGAACACCCCACCCCCAAATCCTACGACGAACCTGCGCACAAGCTCAGCGCAGGCATCATCAATCATCTGTGGAGCAACTGGGGCGATGATGAAGTACTGTATAACGTCAATATCCCCATGATACAGGCCCTCCTGGACAAAGACGGGCTGAAGATCTATTGGGCATCGATCTGGAGAAACAACTACGGCCAGCTGTTCAAAGAGACTAGCGCTCCTCGTCCTAGCACGGCCGTCAAACTCAAGCAAGAGCTATTTAAAGGCACGGATGCGGAAGCAGACACGGATAATATGGATAATGTGGGGACTGGCTCGCAAGGGGGGAGGAAGCTGGCGTTCAAGTTTTCACCAAACTTTGATGGGATCTTGAAGCCTCAGAACGCGCCCTCAGGCTCAGACGGGTGGGCATTCTCACAGGGCGCTGCTAGTGTCACCGCTCTTCACGCTACTTTTGCGGAGAGACCTGGTGGAGAATTTGCAAACGTACAGGATAGAATATGGAGGATGAAATTGTGAACGACGTTTCCCATTGTCATAGATGTCGTTTACTCGTGTTTTTAATCGTGTGTAAACTAGATAATCAAATAAGAGTCCCAGCCCTGAGGGGGGTGCCCATAATAAACATTCAACGTCAAAGAAAAAGCAGCTCTACAGGAGCAGTCCGAACGCCAATAGCAGTAGCGTGGTGACAACTGAAACTGGTGCTGTCCATCTGTCGCTGATCGCTGCACTTGACACGGATCCATACAAGGGCTGCTTCTTATAAACTTTGAGGTAATTGATTATCCAAGTAGCGTTCTGCAAACGACAATCAAGGAGGTCAAAGCCTGCTATGATGCAAGTGAAAAGTCACGAACTATGAAGTTACTTGGGTCCATAAGACGTTCTTCACACGTCCCTGGACAAGTGGTCGTGGCGTAGGAGTTTCCCGCCCAGTCACCTAGTAGGGGCTTAGACGAGTGCTAAACTGATCAAGATACGAGATATCCCATACCGCAGAAAGTGATATCTGTATGACGTGTTGAGAAACTTTGGATGGCCAATCAATGACAACGTACCGAAAATTATGGAATGATTAACAAAGAAGTTGCTGAGGGGGCTGCAATAGGTCGGAGCAAGGGAAGCTACGGGAACACCCCATGTAGACGGCGTAGGAGTCCCTTGCACGATGTCTTGCGGTACCGCAGCTCGATAAAATGACCCTGGGACAACTATTATGATCTGTCACCCTGGTCTCAACAGAATACTTACAAACGGCAATTCCGTTTTCATCCCATTTCATTGCAAACACACCGCCGCCTTGAGCATCAAAAGAAGCACCGTATGAAGCACGACTCCACTCTGTGACACCACAGCCAGAGTTACTGTTGAGGAGCGCGTTGCATTCGAGGTCGAGTGAACCGTTGCCATATTGCTGTACAAGAGTTAATATATAGACAAAAAAGTAGAATCCATAGGATAATACCTTGATCTGACCTGTCATATTGACAGAAGAGTCCAACGAGCAGTCTACAACAGATATAAAGGCCAATAATAAGGAATAGGCCCATAACCGAACTCACTCGGAGCAGTGTGCCAAGCAACCTGGTTATGCTCGTTGTCATGAACTCCCTCGATGATATCAACTTCCCCTGTCTACGAGACCCGTCAGAAAAAGATTTCTTATAAACCTAGAAACCTAGACGCTCGCACCGCGGGCCAATTCCCGCCGCCTACTGTCCAAAAAGCAGGCCATACAGCTGTCGTACATTAATGTTGCGAATGAGACATTCAGTCTGGGCTATCACACGCACCACATCCCCAAGGGACTTTATCGACGTCGAGAATAAACAACCCTGTATTGTACTGTGCGTAACTGGATATTCTCACACTAGGGAGGAGAGTATTAGAACTGGCCTCCGCCACGATAAGTATCGATTCGTACCTTGCGCGACCCACACCAGATGCAAGCCAAGTGGTATTATCGCCTTTCATAATAACTTTTCCATTATCTTGGACATAGGCAAGACCAGAAGAAAATGCCGTGGACGCGTTCACGTAGCTGAACAAAGCCAAGTAAGACGGTAGTTCGAGAATCCTCAAAAATGCAATACGTACTTCACCAGACCGCTACACAAATCCCAAAGCACAGGGCATCAGAACAATGTTACGTGATGCGCATAGAAGAGCAATCATTTACTGAGTTGGATCGGCACCGGTAAAAAAGGAGAAGTCGCTATACGAGAAACCATCAGATGGAGAAGGTGTGAAGATATGAACAACAGGATTGTATTCTCACTCGAAGAATGTGCTCCCTTGGAATGTGTCTTGCAGCGTCCACAAAAATGTCGAGCCGTTCGGGTTACTCTCGAGATTCCCTTGGCTCTGGCGTTTCTGTAAAGGCATCGCGTCTGAATCCCAAGACAGGGAAGGCGAACCTGTTATCCACGAGGCAAGATCATTAGAGGATGGTAATGAACCCGGAAAGGCTGTAGAGCCCTGCGGCCAAAGGAACATCAGAGCCAACAGAATATATCGGAGTCTACAGTGCATTCTAAGTTATAGTTGCGGACTATACGGATCGTTGAAGAAGAAGAAGAAGATTGAAGAGGTTGAAGGAGGACAGTGGGAGGAACGGTTCCGGAGCTATAGTTAGTGCTGGGATCGTGATTATAAGCGACAAGTTTTTGTGCTGACCAAGTCCTCACGCCAGCCGGAAGAGACGATGACCAAAGGTTGCCAATTGCCAAGCCTCGGTTCACTTGAGGGGAGCACAGCTAAGACCTGCAGGCGCGCACGTTCCCGACACGGACTTACGCTGTTGGGGTTCATAGTAAACGCTCTTCATCAAGGGACTATTTTGCAAGAAAAAAGTTGGAAAATTCTAGTCATGTGTCACTATTGGACAACGACCTCAAGCAAGATTCAAGGAGATAATAAGGAATAGCTTTCGTTGATCGACACATTTACCCTCTAATAGCTTAACATAAGGAAACCAGCGTCTTTTTGTTTCTGTATAACATGAGGATACAGCATGGCAACGTGTATGTATTCGAAACATAAGCGACACATAAAACACATGTAGGGATGGCGAAATCAACGGTAACGACGAAGGCTGAGGGTATTGTGTCTCTTCCAAGTCGCAGTTTTGGGTGTATGATTGTGACGATTTCCCTTGCCAAGACCACGGTTCTGCAGACATAGTCGGTTAATGAGCAATGCTAGACAAGAACAAAAGAAAAATTCCAACCTGTTTTCCAACACTAGTGAGACCACGAGCTTCTCTCCGTTTGTGGACGGGGTTGGCGATCCAGTTGATTCGTGCGTCACGACGAATCTGATAATGCTAAATGAGCCAAATAACGAATGTCGGAAAAGGGTCGAGACTCACGGCTTTGTGATTGGGGTCGACCAAGATAACCTCATAATACTTGTAAACGCCATCCTGATTGATCCAGTACGAGTTCAAAACTCTCAGATTTCCACACCTCCTACCAACTCGTTCCTCGGCTACACTTCTGAGACCTCGTTGGGGTTTGAGATGGTTTACACCTTGACGCACGGGCTTGCCGTACGTGGCACCTGTATATACAAGCTAAGGTCCTGTTCAAAATACACACATGACGGAAATGCTTACCTTTGGGAACATGCTTTTTGCGGTTACCCCTCCTGACACGGACACGGTAAATCACGTAACCTTGCTTTGCCTTGTAACCCAATCGGCGGGCTTTGTCGGGGCGAGAAGGGCGCGAAGCTCGGTGGATGACATTCAGTTGGCGGTATTCCCAGCACCTATATATAACGAATTCATAACGTTAGACGGGTATAGTACACATTCACAAGATATACGCACCGCACACGGAGGAGGAATCGAAGGACATCCGACTGTTTCTTTTTGTAAAGCTCACCAATGTATTTGTACGCGCCCATTTTTGCAGGCTGCAAGTCAAAGGTCAGCTCAATCCAAATCAAGAAAACCAATCCATCGTCTCCCGAAAAACAGTAGTCTCAATATGTGCACCAGTGATGCTGTTGGGATTGCCAGGAAACATTTCTGAGATGCAGAAAGACTCACCAAACGAGAATGAGGATCAGAGAGTCTGTGCTGCGAACTTCACGAATACTACTATCGATACGAGGATTACACTTTCGCAAGTTGCCGACGTATATTACAAATAGGTAATGCACTAGTACTAATTTAGTCTCCTAACTTATCTCAATGACCCTCTCTATCTGCCTTGGACCTAATCTTTAAAAAGGAAGTAGTAAGGAACAATGCCCATGAAAACACGAAAACTCCTGCACATATCCGGGCAAACATTCTTCCTCGTCTGATTTCCGCTGGCGATACAGTTTTCGGTGAAACTGGTTGAGGTCTGGGCTGCGGTTGTATAACATATCCTTCGTTCGTCGGAGACGCTGGGCGTGACGATAACAAAGGAACTCTTTGTTGAGACGCTGGTAAATCATGTGTACTGGGTCCCGGCAAAGAGTCTGAGCCATCAGTCAACTCGCCTCTTTCTCCTAACTTTCTGTGTCCCGTCACGACATGCTCTCCTGGTGGATTACCATACAAGAGTGCGTCTCTCTTCCACTTGTCTAGATACCCGAGGCCCCAAATCCCAGCAAGCTGTAAGACGTTGAAGAATACAAAACTATTCAGCAACCACTGGAGCCGTATGTCGTCAGCTGCAGGTCCGTTAAACTTGTTGGTATACTTTGTGTCCCGTTTCTTCAGATCTAACCACAATCCCGTGAGTGTTTGCATGATTGTAGTACCTGCGTGCTCCAGCTGTCGTCGTGATTGAAAATCAGGAACTTCCAACCAAAAGTCTAATGGCCTGTACGTACACTTTTGTGCAACCCCAAAGTTGTAGAAACGTATTCAAGAGGTACAAGCTGTGGCACGATTACAACCAAAAGGACTGGGTAGCGTATGAGAAGCCAGAACAGCCAACAAGACGGGAGTACATACGAGTGGAGAAGCCAATTGCAGTTCCGAATGAAACAATAGCGGGCCATGGTGTTACTGTCAGTGTGGGCGGAAGCGAAAGCCAGAAGTAACAAAGCAGTGTCAATACAGAGGCACATGCGAGCAGTTGGATTACGATCGAGCGTTTCTTCGCTCTGTCTACCACGAAGCCGCAAAGAGGGTAGAGTAACACACTGCCTCCAAGCAAGAATGAAGCCTTGGTGCTTGCCTCCCCTTCTGATAGTGAGTATCGTTGTTCCAAGATGTTTCTGATGACATTTTTAGTGAAAAGCAAGTACACATCTGCCAGATTCACATACGGTGCTAGGTGCATGAAAGGTGACCATATGAAACCACAAAGAACGTTTAGGCCAATATATCTGTGCCATACTTCAGATCCACCCACATCGAAGAGAATATATGAACGTACGCCCAGAATACATCTCCCAACTTGGTAATCTCCCCCAGTCTGACCTTACGTTTTTCTGCAACTTCTCGAACTGCCTGCGCCTCGGACACGATGTAGGAGGGGCGATTGGGGAATTCGTCAGAAAATTCTTCGCCATCGTATCCGGCATCGGAACCCCGAATAAGCCATTTGGATATGGAAACGTAGACCAGATTGATGACGAACGAAAATCCAGTAGCAGCTGTTGCAACGAAGAAAGGTGCGCTTGGGGAGTACTGCGAAAGAGGATATGATGTGCGAGCCGCTACAAAGGAAGCACCTTTTCCCGCAACGAGTCCTAGCGCTAACGACACACCGAGACCATGGAATTTGAAAAACCTAACAATTATTGTTTCTTGTACAACTAAAGAAATGGTACCGATGAGCAAAATACGATGTTTAACAATCCTGCCACTCACCCGCCAATGGACCAGTCCCAAGACCATATATGAACATTCCTAAGGTCATGAGTCTTACTTCACCAAATAAATCTCCAATTAACAACAGTAATTGGCCTGTATGAGGAGGGTTAGTCTGCGTGTGAAAGTGAATGCTCGTGATTAGATATACCAAGAAATACAGCGCCTGTGGCCATGATGCTACTTGCAGCAGTTCCAAAACGATTGACCATTATGCCACCGACGAGAGGCGTCCATGTTCCTGAGGAAGCAAGAGCAGCAAGAAGCAGACCGAATTCCGTGTTTGATGTTCCAAGTTCTCGACCCAGACGGCTCTTTAGAGGTCCCAGTATGTACGACGCACTATATATTTTTAACATGTGTTGGTTATGATGATTTTGTCGCTAGACTTACTAATGACTCCCGATGCTTAAGGAACAAACACAAAGCAATGCCAGAACTCTGATCAACGAAGCTCTTAAACGGGGTCGCCTTCTGAAAAGTCGGTTATCGTCGAGATTCAGCATTTCCGTATGTGAATCGTCGTCCGCAAAAGTGTCGACCAATTGTCGGGTCTCTTCGTCATCAGCGTCTACAAAACTTGGCCTGCGACGTCGTTCGTTGTGTTGGGGAGTCATAATGATTCTAAACAACCTGATATCGGAATTCAGGTGGGTTATTTGATGCAATGATGAATTTTTAAGGGCGGATGTACTTCTCCTAATTGATTTGAATAGTATTTTGAAGGGTGACGAGGACTGAAACGACAAGAGCAAAAGTTTGAGAAGAGCGCTGAGGAAAATGTGGTGTGATCTAATCTGATAGTAAACGAGGGAGTCACGCATCACATCAGGGTTGACCCTAGGTCCGTTTCTCTCCGAGCCCCTTGTGACTCGAACTAGGCAGCTTTTAGATAGTATTAGGTAAACTTTGAAAGGTATACAAAATTATGTTCACTACGGCAACCATATAATGCTTATCTGCGTTCAAGCTCTACTTGAGCGTTCGGAGCGTAAGACTTGTGCCTGATACAGCTCCATCCTTCGGCTCTCGTCGCCTTTCGACATCACCTTCTCAAACCACTCCATCCTTCTCACCAGTTTCTCCATGTCACGTCCATTATAGTAGTTATGTCCCCCTTTAGGATGCATTAGCGGGATCGCCATTTCCTCAGCGGTTAGTTTAACGCCAAATAACGCAAATTCTCTTTCGCTCTCCGGAACGTGAAAGAGTCGGTTATCAACGAAATACAACGGATGCTTTGTGCAGTGTCGAAAGTCTAGCTCGAACGGGGGGAGTAGTGTCACCCCTAAAAATATTTGGGTCAGATTTGCATATCTCTACAATAGATAGAAACGTATACCATCGTTATACGCTTTGATACAGTACTCATGGATGGAGTCAGAGCCATGCTCAGAGCGGTAATCATCCAATAGTTGGTTCCATGAGTTGACAAAGTCTTGATCTCCCACTCTAGGTACGCCAAAGGCAACCAATTTAAACGTTACAGATGGTGAGACAATGTCATCTGATCGCAAAACATCTTGTGCCAGCAGATACGCCAGTGCTCCTCCCATAGAATGCCCGGCGATCTGATGGTCATACAACATTAGAATACCCGTTGATCACCACAACAAGCACGTACTCACCACCACCTCTTTCACGTCATACTCCTGCATGCCCTTCCTCAGGCCGTCAATAGCCAGAGACCGCATGCCCTTGTACAACTTCCAAAATCCGGTATGTACACGGTATTTCACCTGGCCTCCATCTCGCCGTCTGTGTTTAAGAGTTCGCAGGTCATAGATGGCTTGTAAAATCGTCTGTGTGCCTGGTATGGACACAACGAGTTGCTTCGTCGCTGGCCGATAAACAACGAATCCCTTCGCTTTGGCCACCCTGCCTTTAAACGACGCTACGAATATCGACGAAGCCAGCGCATCGTAGCCTTCCAGCGGATAGTTGGTCTGCGAAAGAAGATCTAGATGTCCAAAAATGTATTCCGGGGACAAGGAGCTGTATCCTATTGCAATAGCGTAGTAATTGGTAAGGAGGACACGTGAGCTTCAGGATGGGAACAAGATCCTCACCAACTTCCACGAACTGCCCAATCTGCGATATCTCACTGTGAAGTTCTGGTAGAACTTAGGTTTGGTTTTACACGAGTTGGAACATTGAACAAACCATTAGATGCCAAATCAGTGCCTGTGAGGGTATATTGTGAACGTTTCGCGAGCAATTCGTAGACCCAACGGAAATTTGTCATTTTTTCCATTCGGTACATACGGCGCTGCTCCACCGTCAACTTCAGGGCTTGGGGAGGCATGGTATTTCGAGACTACGGAGGAACTGTACGGAGACGCCGGACATTATGACCACAGGCAGCGAGGCGACATGCACAGGATTCTCACACAGCTCTTTAATCCATACGGGATACTTGTTGTGTCTTTATCCCGGATTTATCATAAGATATCATATGCGAGTGCCAAAACACAAGTTTAACTTTGATAGTTGTCTTATTTCGAGATCTTAAGTTTTTCTGTTTTTCAACCGACAATCAGCGTAATATGCCTTGTATCATTCATATATTCTCTCTGCTCCTTGAATTCGACGGTCCTTTGGCTAAGTATCTGGCTGTTCTTCCTTCAAGGTACTTATACCACGGAGTTACCAATGCAGTTGGGCACGGCATATACTAGAAAAGCAGAAGAGAACCTAGATGTGGACGTGAAACAAAAAGCCGTTACTTTGGGGTTTCGCATTCTATATTCAAAATTTGCGAAGATCGGGATAGAGTCCGGCTTATGGTTAAAGAGCGCTCTATATTTGCAGGAGCAGAACAATTGCGATGAATGAGCGCAGTTTAGCATCAACGGTTGTGTAGGTCCTGGGCAAGAGTAAACTTGTTCCTGGTGATCGCAACGTCCCATTGCCGTTCACTTCAAGTATCAACAAGTGATCTCCGCGGCGACAGTATTAATAGTGTACAACATTTCTGGATATGACTTGTCGTTGGTCTGGAAGGTAGAGCAGGTTTTTGCTCAGCCTCGAGTTAAGAAACCTTTCGGCAAGTATAATCGTCCAGGTAAGATAAGTACTAGTGGTACTGAGTATCGTGCGTCTCATCAACGCAGTTGTAAAGCCTTAGTAACGGTAGCCTCGCGTTGAAGTAAGTTCTGGAAAAACGGACTAAAATTTGCGGGAGGCGCACCGTTATGCGATCATGTTTACAGTGTACAACTAAGGTGTGCCTGACTGAGGCGAATTCGGGAACACGGTACGGTTAGATGGGCAATCGCAATAAAGAAAGGTCCGTTCCGTAATGGTTCCTAGGAGTATTGCAGTAACCATTTCAGGTAGTTTTTAAGAATCGAATATTGAGGTGCCTAAGAAGTGATTAATGGCACCTGCATTACGACACGACGTCCAACATTGAGCGATTGTGCATACGATTCTGCTAGTAATCATGAACGTTTGTTATCCGTCGCCGCGACAACGGCAAATGCGTTATGTGGTCAAGTGGTGATAGAAGATAGATAAAGTCCGGTGTCCAAAGAAACGAAATTGATGGCAGACCGTGCCTTCACCAAGGAACGGAGAAAAAATGAAAGACATCTTATCTCAGCTGTGAGATCAGTTTCTTGGTTTATTGCCATTTAAATTATGGAGCATGTTGCAAAATACGTGCGAACCAGTGGGAGATTTTTGTCCAGTGTATCGGATGTTTTGCATATATCCGCCATCATTCCTACAGAGGCGATATCCCAGACATTTTTCTGAAAATGTGAATCTGTGTTTATGGTATGCGTAAGAACAACTGCTTAAGCATAATAACTGTTTCTCTGGAGTTGGAATTCAATAAATATCCTGGGTAATAAGTATGGAGGTTGTGCTTACAAGTTTTTGTTTGCTGGTAAAAACCCAGAGGCAAGTACTCAAAAGAGTTATTAAACAAAGGCCAAACTCCACCCAACCTAGGGACTCTACAGTGAGTGATTGTCTGCATCTAAGAGCAGAATGAGTTTCCGCAGCTCGATGAGAGTGAAGACAGACCGTGAGATGGGTGGGGTGTTACGACAACCTCCACCGGTGCGTGTATTGTGCATAACCCCAGTAGCCACACCCTGAAACTAAATAAGTATTCTCATAAGACTCGGTATCGTTATACTTGCCCATATTATGGCTGTAAAGCACAAGTATATCACCGAACTGGAGACGCTTGCGAGCAAATGGACGGCGCCGTCGACAATCCATAACATGTAGGCTGTAGAGAAAATGGTTGTCCAAACCTGTTTGGAGGAGATCGATTCAGGTCCGGTCCGTCGTTGTACGGACAGAAAGACGTACGGCATTGAATACGAATAGAATTAAGCTGAAGGGGTTCAGCTATAGAGACATAGCAGGTGCAGAGATACCAACAGAGAATGATAACGAGAAGAGGGCCAGGTCCCACTCTCATTCCCAGCACTTATGAGGAACGCAGTAAGACCCAGCTCTGCCATTCCGGAAAGAGTCATCATGAGGAAGAGATATGGATGGTAACGAGCTTTGACAGCCATGGTGAAGTTGTTAGAGTGCAGAACTGGAGAGCATTTTTGTAGCAAGCATCCATGCGCACACCATGCAGCTGGAGGCTATAAGCAAGTTAATTTTGTAGGTCCAGGCGCCGTTAGATGGCCTTGGGTGAGCAGGCCTCACTGCCATGCTAAAGAACCTGAGCACGTGGTTGGACTTCAGTATCCTTGTCCGTTCGTCGTGCTCGGTCAACTGAATACGCAGCAGCTCTCTCGTTGGGCATGGCTAGTGATGATGTTCCTGTTCTGCCCCCAATCGATGTCGCAGGCGGCCTCACTAGCCGCGCCCACTATCCTTCAAACTTGCGCAAATCTCTTTCTGTCGACTCGTTCGTTAAACATTCACGCGCCTCGATTACTTCCCCCACTTCTGCTGGTATCACTCAGTCGACTGTGATAGAAGACCAAGAAGAACCCGTCAGCACAACCCCCTCCGCTCCAAGTTGGCACACTGAATTCGACTCTTCTCTCTCTTCCTCCTTTGATCAATCCCCCGCTCCCTCCCGGCCTCGTAATTCAAGCGTCAGCGCAACGGATGATAATCCGGACGAGGCTTTGTCAAGCGCAATCTCAACACAACGCCGTCATCTTATCAAAGACTCCTCGGTCGTTCGAGCAGACAAGAACAAGGACAAGTTCCAATCAGGACCTTCGTTCGACGACTTGCCTTCTCCTCCATCTTCCTCCTCGTCTCCCATTACTTCCCCAGGATTTCCTCGATCACGCTCGTCTATTTTTCCAGAGCATGCACACAGTGCTCAAGCAGGCCCTTCCCAAGCCGCATCCCGAAAAAGTGTATCCTCTAGGCCTCACAGTAGTAGTTTGAGCGCCGGAAATTCCAATGGCAATGTGGCTATGGTTATAAATACTCAAATAACAAACGTATGCCTCTTCTCAATTTCCGTATCCATTGATGTTCATCCCATATAGTCATCTCATTCTTCACCGGTCACTATTGCTGTTCTGGGAACTTTTGGTTCTGGAAAGAGTACTGTTATTTGCAAGGGATGCAAGGCTTACTCAATATCAAAGCCCACGTCAGAGAACTCAGAAGTAATGAAATGTACGCCTGCCTTCCCAAAGGTTCGGATTTACCTGATACATCACTCTTAGATACATCTCGAGTCGGTAAAATACCTCAACATCCAGATTCTGCCGAATCGTTGCGTGTAATAGAGGTCGATTTGGCCGAATTAAAACTAAATTCATCGAGCAGTGTCTGGCCAGAATCAGCTCCGCAAATAGATGGCGTGATTATCTGCTACGATGCATCGGACGCACAGTCATTCACCCACGTTGAGAAGTTGACTCGTTTGTGACGACTTTTATTTGCACAGATATATCACTCACCCCTACTTTCAGATGGATTCCAAAGGATGATGCTTCCCACTGTGGTTATGGCTTGCAAGTCTGATATGGACTCAGTAATCAATCCACAGGCTACTGCTGCGATGCTTTATAAGTATCAGGTTGGTCTAGTTGAAGTTACTACACATGAAAGGTTTGGAAAGGACAAGATGCGTCGTTGTTTTGAGTGGATGATTCAGTCGGTATATCGCAAACGAAGTAAGCGCGTCAGATTCATCGTGTGGAAGACGCAGCTAAGTCGTATCTCAGCATCCAATCGACAAGACCAGAGTGCAGTTTACCGCAATCCAGCCTCTCCCGACGTTCTTGTGTCTCCTATATTATGGGATGACGCAAGAACAAATAATAATACCCCAACACCTGGTCCCTCACAACAATACTTCCGATCCAGATCCTCTCAAACTTCATTTCTGACGTCCGTCCAGCCACGTTCTCCTTCTGTGTCAGGTTCTCCAACCCGTACTAGGTCTACAAATGATTTGCTTTCGGAGCATGAAAGATCTAGAACTGGAGACCATGAAGATAGGAGAGCAGGTATTGAAAGCTCTCAGAACACAGCGGATCACGACAGTCGAGTGTCGTTGCCATCTGCGGGCCCTGGCGATAGCCTTGATGATATAGAGTCTCGCCGAGGCAAACGTCAGGATCAGTGAGCAGCCTTTTGATCCATTCGCTTTCTGTCCAGGGCTGACTTACCTGAAGGCGCCTGGCGCCTTGGGCTACTTTGGATGAATTGCTGGACAAGCTCATTTTTTCCGTCGTCAGCGATGATGGTACGTAATTCAGACATACGCAGGCGATTGTACTAAATAAAAATTCCGAAGATCATAATTACGTGTCGAACTTCTTATTGACATATCGACGGTTTACGGGCCCTCGTACCGTGCTCCTAACGATGCAGAAGCGGCTGCGGCAACTGGACCATCAAGCTTCAGACCCAATGTTTGCTTGTCTTGCACAGATGAGGTTTGTTGAGCTTAATGTCACTCTCTAATTCGCATATCTGATAGAATGATAGTCTGTGCCGGTTGCTTTCCGATTGGATTCGGGACTACCCTCACGACTTCGCTGTTCGTGGAACTGCGGGAGCATTATCCGCTTTAGTCAAAGCCATTATCGCAAAGACACATCTTATTCATTATGGTCTCGAATTCCTTCCGTTCCTTGAGGTTCTTCCTCACCTTGTCGACCAAGATGCTGCTTGGGCGCTGAAAGTAGAGGATCCTACTGACGAAAGTGACGATTCATACAGTATGTTCGAAGAGGACGAGGGTTTGGCCATCCGGGATACAGATTCACCGCCTTCTAGCAGCCCGTCGGGGTCTTCTGTTAATCCGAGGGTGCAACCGCCTCCCGTTGTCTCACGAGAGCGCAAACAAAGCCTTCCTCTTACTGCCAAGGCTCTTGTGATGCCCACTAACTCACCAAACGTTAACCCCAGCTCTGTTGAATCGTTTGAGTATTCATTGAGAGATATTCTGCGAGAATTAACGAAGATAAGTGTGGAACTCAACGATATGGATGCAGGTGATGTTGCGCAGGAGATCACCAGAATAGAGACGAAGCTTTTCCTTGATATAAAGGTTCGTTATCATTTGTCATTTCACCCCTAAAGTCGACCGAGCTTTGCTTAGCCGCGACATTGGCTCAAACATACCCTTGTGTCTGCACCCAAAGATCCAGAAACGGACACGATTGCTCGATTCGGACACGTGTCAAATCATATTGCGGAATGGTCAGTACCTTCCTAGTGCTATCAGCTGGTGTTGATATTTTGTCAGGGTGGTGTCATTGATCTTATGTCACGATAAACCAAAAACTCGTGCGAAGCAAATCGAGAAGTTTGTTGACATCGGAGTTCGACTCAGGTCTCTCAACAACTATTCGGCTTTGCGTGCAGTCGTCGCAGGTATCAACAGTGCCACTTTCACAGGCGACCCCCCAATGCAAATATTCAAGGCGAGGAATCCCGAGGCTTGGAAATCATATCAATCTTGGGATGTACTTTTTCAAGCCATCAGATCTCATCGAGCATATCGCATGGCCTTGAGAAACACGAAAGGTGCTTGCATACCTGCACTGTAAGCCGCCTTTCGTTTTTGTAGCTTTTCACCACTCAATCCTTCATAGGGAAGTCCATTTGTTGGACCTCATCCGTGCTCATGAAGGTAACTCAGATCATCATCCTGATGATCCTTCCAAGATAAATTGGGCCAAGTACAATATGATTGGCAAATTTATCGCGGGTACAATGCAATCACAAGAACAGTGTCGAACGTCTGGAGAATACGATTTTGAAGAACGCTCTCATATCCGTGATCTACTTCTTAAGGAGTGCCTAATGGACGTACAGGTGGGTGGCATTCCATCGTATCAATGCTTGTCGCTGATGGAGTAGAATTAGATGCAACGCGCGCGAATTACATCACTACCAATGGATATCGAGTCTAGCGAACGTGTGTCAATCCGAAACGAGGCGACACGAGAATTCACCTCGTATCCCCGAGACGCTGCTCTGTTGCGCCGAATTCTTTTCTGGGCTTCTTGAATACGAACTTGTGACATCTTTCTGCTTCAATGTCGATTTTGCTTCTCTAAATTGCCTGCTAAGAATACCCTCCCTTTATTGCAACATTTTGCTAGTTTAGTTGACTAACATATCTATTTCGTTTTTAACGCTGTCAACTAGGTCCCAATAGCATCTTATCGTACACTGCCCTCAGCGCTCACGTTAAACCCTCGTGCCGGGGTGATTGGTAGGCGTTGATGGACACAAGACATGCTCAATCTTGGAGCTTACCCTCTAAATGAACCCGGCTGTTATCCGACGGAGCTGTTTGATCGGACGGAAGTTCATTACGGGGAATCAATCGCAGGTTTGACCTTATCAACGTTTTCTGACGGAAACCTCCGTCGGAACCTGGGAGGGCACTTATTATTTTAAGCTACCGATATGAGAATTCTCTGATTTCGAAAATACATCGTGTCATCCAGGTTGGCAACATCGAGATGTCGGCACAGGCTTCTGTTGTGTGTCACATCTCTGTAACCAGTCGTGACCTAAGTATTTTTAAGTATGACTAGTGTTGAGCCACGTGTCTCGATATGGAGTTCTGATCAAAGTAGGCGCGCTGGGAAATAATTACCTTCAACCTTTTTTTTCTGCGCGTTCTGCGGGTACTGTGACTCAAAAGATGGCGGTAGATGAATATGTCATGACCATAGACTCTGGCGAAGATGACATTGAACCTAAAAAGCTCAAGGAGAAAGATGCCGAAGACGTACAGCTCGATCTTGACTTCGTTTTCGACCCTTCAGGGGACCCATACACAGATACTTTGGGTGCTCAGACAGACTTGAAGGATTTTATCAAGACGGGATCCCGTCCTGTGCGCTCTTGTGCCTTATCACTTGTCCTCTAATGCTGAGTTTTACTCGAACAGGATCCCATTTCTGTGGACGATATTATTGCCAGGCGTTCAAAAGTTGCAACAGGAAAACGAAGACGCACTGAGGATGATGGCCTTACTGACGACGAAGATGAAGGAATTCCAGACACCGGGTCGAGCGGAGGCGAGGACGACGACAGTGAGTTCGGAGTGGTTGAGGAGCAAGAGGGTGATGATGATCCATTAGCTTCTTCGGCGGAAGAAGATCAGGAAAATGACACGCAGGGTAACGACTCGGCGGACGAACAACTCCAGGAGGTATCTGAAGATTCCTCAGACGAATCTGAAAATGAAACGCAAGCCGAGAAGGATCGGAGAGCAGCATTTTTTGCCCCAGATACTACACCTTCACAAGAACACACATCCTTCCTCAATATGAACCTCTCTCGGCCCATCTTAAAGGCTCTGACATCTCTGGGATTCAACATTCCTACCCCGATACAAGCGGCAACTATACCTGTGGCTTTGATGGGAAAAGATGTGGTCGGTAATGCGGTCACTGGCTCAGGAAAAACCGCAGCATTTATCATCCCAATGATTGAGCGCCTCCTGTACCGAGATCGAAGTAAGAGAGCCTCTGCGACGAGGTGTCTGATCCTCGTCCCAACCCGTGAACTTGGTGTTCAGTGTTATGAGGTAGGGACAAAACTTTCTGCTCATACGGACATCAGGTTTTGTTTGGCTGTCGGTAAGCTGTCAACTGACTAAGTTTCTGGACTTTCACTAAACTCTGCTGCGAAAAGGTGGTCTATCTTTGAAAGCACAGGAGGCGGAATTGCGGAATCTTCCTGACGTTGTAATTGCTACTCCTGGTCGCCTTATAGATCATCTACGGAATTCCCCCTCTTTTTCACTCGATGCTCTGGACGTTCTGGTCCTCGACGAAGCTGACAGGATGCTTTCCGATGGGTTTGCAGATGAACTGGCAGAGATAATCAAATCATGTCCTCCTTCACGACAAACAATGTTGTTCTCTGCAACAATGACGGACTCTGTGGATGAACTTGTCAAAATGACACTAGACAAGCCTGTGCGACTTTTTGTGGATCCAAAGCGAAGTACGGCGCGGGGATTGGTGCAAGAGTTTGTACGTGTGCGAGCAGGCAAAGATTCTGATCGTTCTCCTCTGCTCGTCGCGTTGTGCAAGCGAACCTTCAGGAGCGGTGTCATCATATTCTTCCGCAGTAAAAAACTTGCCCATCAAATGAGGATCATGTTCAGTTTATTGGAGATGAAATGCGACGAAATGCATGGTGATTTGACCCAGGAGCAAGTAAGCTGTCTTTAGGATACTCATCATGAGCCCATGTCTCATCCTCCAATTTCTAGCGTTTGAAGGCTCTGCAGTCATTTCGGGACGGTTCAGTGGACTTCCTTATGGCAACCGACTTGGCCTCGAGAGGGCTTGATATCAAAGGAATAGAGACAGTTATAAATTATGATATGCCTGGACAACTTGCGCAATATCTACATCGAGTAGGACGAACGGCAAGAGCGGGTAAGAAGGGTCGGTGCGTGTTTTCCCTGCAACTGCGTTAGTTCCAGACTTGTCTGATCGCTGTGGACAGGTCCGTTACCCTTGTCGGTGAGGCAGACAGAAAAATGCTGAAAGCAGCAATCAAGCATAGTGCTGGTGAGGATCAGGTACGCCACCGTGTCGTCCCAGCCGAGGCTGTGACAAAATGGACGGAGAGATTGGAACATCTGAAGAGGGAGGTCGCAGAGATCCTTAAGGAAGAGAAGGAAGAAAAACAGGTATAGATGTATTTGTTCGCGGTTATTGTTTTCATTCTAATGTCCGGCAACCTTAGCTTCGTCAAGCAGAGATGGAATTGAAGAAAGGTCAAAACGTGATCGAGCACGAAACGGAGATTTATTCCAGACCTGCGAGGACATGGTTCCAGAGCGAGAAAGAGAAGCGCCATGCACAGGGTTCGCTCAAAATCAGTCTTCGGTTTCACGAGGCTTACATGTTGTGCAGCTATTAGCAAAGAACTTCATGAAACAGGTTCTAACCTGAGAAAGTCAGCGGACTCTAAGAAACGCAGCCATGATAGCGAGAAAGTGAGTCACCGTAATTCCAACCATCCCCAAGTTTAATGACCATCAAAACAGCCCAAAAGAGACAAGTTTGCGGGTCTGACCAGACGGGCAAAGAGGCGGAAATTAGCAGTGGAAGACGACGACAATACCGGCGCCATTGATGCAGCGATCCGCTCAGCTAAGAAGGCTGCTAGACTTACAAAGATAGGTGTGCAAGAAAACCGACCAAGGAAGGTCAGTAGAACAAAGACAAAACCCTCGAAGCGCGCGACCAGTCGGACGAGCGGAGCGTTTGATCGAGACATGGGACAGAGAATCATCGGAGAAGGTGCGCGGGCGAAGAAGGGCGATTCAATAGGGCGTATTGGTAAAAAGAAGGGTCGAAAGGCCAAGTGAGAGTAGACACTTGTCGATTTGCGCCAGTTGGAGACCTTGCCGAAGCGTGACACGGAGGTAACGGAAGTGACCGACGCGATTTCGTTCGTTAATTTCTTTTTGTACTTCGTTTGGCGGTCGCATGTTACCACTTGAGCTCAACACCTGGTGTCGCTGTCCAACTTGAGCTGAATTATCAATGGAAACTGCTGCTTTTGCAATACTCGCGTCATTTCAGCTCCCGACGCCTTCGCGTCTGTTAGCTTCAGCCTGTTGTCCTGACAAGGATCTAGTGGTGATCATCACCCGTCTGGGAAGCAGGGATAGAATTAGCCTTTGGAAAATGCAAGGATCTAAAAAGTGGGAAGTTGATGTCGACTCCAATGGACATGCCAATGAGGAAATAGTAGCAATGGCATGGAGCCCGGATTGTACGGCCAACGTTTTGGGGCACCAGATCTTGGTTACCTGACTAAATTTAGGCCAGAACATTGCTTTTGCTCATGACCCACCTCGGATAAGTATACACTCTGTTCAAGATGGTCGCGAGGAGCGGGTTCTTGTTATAGGACAAAACCTCAGGAGACCTTCACTGCGCTTGACATCTATCTTCTGGTTCCAAAAGGAGAGGCCACCGCCTTCCTCAGACACCATTCCAGACATTCTTAAAAGAAATAATGATATCGTTAGTTTTTTCATGTTTTTTTTTTTTCGCGTTCCAACTTTGTTTGTGTTACTCCAGCCAGGCTCTGCGCATGCTATGCTCAAGGTTTTACCACTCCTAGACCCGCTGCAAGACGACTTGCAACCTCTGACGTTAGTACGCCCATGAGTTGCTCGAGCACATTATTATAACCTTATTTCCCACAGCGCCACGGATTTATTTGCGTTTCAAGGCACCTCTAAGCGCGCCTCCGTCAATACCAAGTTCCCAGACGTCATTGCTAATTGGCCGACACTCCCGTCGGATCCTATTGCAGCCTCAATCAAGGCGCCACATGTCGGGCCCCAACCTGGGGAAGAATTGGACGAAGTGGACGACCGGAACACAGATAGCATTCTTTGCGTGGGCGACGACACGGGTAACATCCACTGTTTTCTTGATGGCAGCTTCCCTTTGGGCACCTTATCGTTTAACACCAACCATGCGACTGCCTCGTTGTTCAAAGACTCTGAAAAGCCTATGTTCTTTGTTCACATCCGTAGGGGTGCTCTGGCCACAGATCTACTTCCGACCATTGTGAAACTGCCTTTGCTGGAGAGCCGGGTGATCCGCGATGTCGCCAGAACGTCATCTACTGTTCGAGAACTTACCTGGTACATCATGCGATCGGTCAAGGAAATGCGGACGGCGTGGTGTGGCTCAGACTTTCAAAGTGGCGCTAGAGAACTTGGACCAAAATGGATCAAGACTTTGGAGATAAAACAGAAAGATCAGTTTGGTCGTACGTCATGATCATGTTCACGAATGACGAGCAGCAAACACGTTTTGATTTTCATTCTTCTAGAAAAAGAGCCGGCTGCTGTGCTGGACTTAACATGTCTACTTCTGACGGGCCGTGCCTCCGATGCCTTGAGCGACTTCTTAGGTAGTGGGGAACAAATGAGCGAGAGGGTGACCTTGCTTTTTTCAAACCTACTTCATCAGTCGTAACATTCTTGCTCGTTAGGGAATCAACAAGTGGGAATCAACCATCGTCGAGGCCCTGTCGAAATTGCGGGATCATTCTGAGAAGAAGATTGTTCCGGCATGTCAACGTCTCCATTTATTGGTTGAAGAAGTTCAAGGCTGGGCTCAACTGTGAGTCTCATGTCGCTGTTAGACATCTATTAATGACTTGTGCAAGGCCTACATTTGCCTTCTGTGAGTTCGCTATAAGCGATGTCAAGGTCTGCCTACAAGCAATCGGGCGTGCGATATTGCTTGCCAGCTGGTTGGCCGAGTCCGCTAGGCAAGAACTGGCAAGATTCAAGGAATTTATGGCATGGCTTCGTTGTGGTGAGGAATGTCTCGATGGTTCAGTGCGGCATGTTGAGATTGGTTCAGAAATTACTAAAAGCCCGCAAAACGAGTCTCGCGATCCATCCCGTTTTGATATATTGCAAGTGAACGAGTACATGATGTCTGGCCTCGTGGACAGTCAGATCGACAAGTGGTTTCTGGGTCCGGTGCCTAAATTCTCAGCCGAAGACTTCGGTGTCATCGGCTTGAACGCCAACCTTGATGAAGTATTGGAACGCGCTCACAGAGTTGCCAATGACCCCGCTGAAATCGCATGGCGACATGTAAGACCTTTCAAAGTTAAACCTTCTTACATTCCGAGAGTCCTTACCGTAATTTGCCAGAACATTAAGCGCAAGGACTTGAGTCACCTGGACAGAAATTTAGACTCCTTGATACAAGAGGTGTCCATGCGTAGCTCCAAACTTTTTAGCAGAACGGTTAATGCGACGTGTGCCTCGGCCACGGTTTCCCAAGAGTATTTGACAGACTTGACGGCAGCAAGTAATGTTCCTATCCCTTCCGACATGCAGATCAGTGTATGTGAAAGGACTACCAGAAAAGAGGATGGGGTAAGTACTGGCGATGTTGTCCAATATTTCGACTGACTGTTTTATGTGGAAGTGTCCCGACGTCTTACAACATCTAGCCATCCGTATAGTCTCAAGTGGGGAAAAGGGTTGTCGTGGGTTGCCACTTGGAGCGGTTCTATATATTCTCGCTCACTGTCCGTGCAGTTTTGCTTGCGCGTGTCCAGTATGGTCCAGATGTTGGTCCGCAGCCCTTGAGTGTTTCAATTGTGTTATTGGAATGCTGTGGAGATGAGGAGCTCGCGTCTGTTGGAATTGATATTGTGAACGCGGAGTTCTTTGATGATGAAAGCCTGGTTGTCGTTTATAGGGGCCAAGATCAAGGTACTTTTCGGTTGATTTGCTCCGCGAAACGTTCCTAAAGCGATCGATCTCAGCATCGACTAGCATAGGAACAGTGACTTATGCAGAACTGGCGTATCATGAACTATCGCTTGATGGTGAATACGTAAAGATGTTCACACGGGAAAGCCTGATGATGGCCGCGCTAGAAAAGAGGAAGGAGGGGAAGGTGTGTTTGTGAATGATTGTCTGGAATGAATATTTACTATTGAATGAACACAAATTTTAGATTGCTTCTATGGTAATACCTATAAAGCAGTCGCGGACACTAGTAGGGTGCAAAGAGGGAGGTGTGACCCTGGCTATGAATGGAAGGGTAGGACGCAGGGTGGCATGTGTGCTGGACAACAGGGGATTGGGTTTGGAAATACTAGATATGGAAGGGGAAGGAGAAGGAGAAGGAGAAGAAGAGCTGACTACAACAGAAGGCTGAAAAGATTAGTGTATTGGCGGACATGAGGTGGAAGGGGCAAATTGATTGAAGGCTAAAGAGGGATAGAGCAAAGAGAGTACGGAAGATCACCGGTGATTACGGTCAAGAAGAGATAACATGCAGGAGGGGCATGCAAAGATGGAACAGAGAAAGATCAAAAATCGGAAGCGGGCCGCGGAAGAAAACGGAAGCTAATGGAGAAGTAGAATGGAGGACGGAACGAGTGCGATTAGTGGGGGGGATGAGGGGGAGGGGGAGGAGGAGGAGAAGGAGGAGGAGGGGTTGCAGAATGGGATAGAGAGAGCATGGAGCGACTAAACCCGAAGGAGGGATGTATTTACCCAAACAAAGTTTGAAACGTTCAAGCAAGCTCATTATCCAATTTGGACCTCGTGTCGGGTGACGGCTTGATCCATTTTTATTGTAGATCTTCCTTTCTCTTTCTATCAATTCCTTCTCGCTCCTCTCCTCCCATGCCGCCCTCTACTCCCAAACCCCCCTCCGACGATGCTGCTATGCGTAAGAAGAAAAATGCTGATGCCCAGGCCGCCTTTCGAGCTCGCAGGGCAAACTACATCGCTACTTTGGAGGAAGCAGGTTAGTCACGTCTCCAGTGTTCTCACATCTCTGCAATCACCATTCATATTTTCTTCCCCACATTCTAGTTACAAATCTCGAATCCGTCGTCTTGCAACTCCAGGAATCCTGTCGCGAATCAAAATCAGAGACTTTGGAGCTCCGTCAAGAAAACGTCCGTCTTCGTCACGCTGCCAGAGAACGCGAAAAGTTCTGGCGTGCTCTCTGGCACCAATCTCGCAAAACCAACAACCACTCAGATTCGCATTCAGATGATTTCCCGCCCCATTTGCAGTCTGCTTATCCTCCATCAGTCCAATCCAACGGCGCACCGTTGGCGTCTCCGATCTCTCCCACACATATCAATCAGTATAGCGATCAGTCTATGTCTGCACGCTATCCGCCGAACCGTGACGCTTCTGGTTCCATGCCTGGTAACGCTCCTTTCAATCAGGGAACTGGGCAGGATTACCAAAATCGTTCCCCTACTATAACCTTTGCCAATCCAGACGGTGAGCATGGGCCATTAGATGGCCGTCCAAATTCTATGCAGTCTCAACGTGTCCCGAAATACAATTATTCTGCTTACGATGTCGAAGGGCATGTACGTGATCCTACATGGAGTCAAAACATGTCTCAGGCTCCTATTCCTGGCAGCGATGCAATGCATCAAGATAGTGGAAGCTCATCGCATTCTCCTGGCTTTGTAGAGTCCTCCTCCAATCTCACGTCACCTGAAATGTCTTATGTGCCACGATATCCTGTTGAGGATCAAAAGATGCCTCTAACAAATCTCGATACCACTGCTTCATATGTTTTTCCAAACAGCCGTCCCCTCTCCCCCTCGTCTACAACCTCAAGTTCATCCAGCACAATGACTTCCCCTTTCCAGTTTCCATTCTCGGACGGAACTGTTCCCCAAGAACGTCCCGAATTTAATTTCCGGCGGCATTCAGCGGGAACCGGTGCCGAGCTTACCCTCCATGGGGGAACCGCACACATCTCATTAATGGGGGAGAACGACAGATATCGGATGCCAGGTGCGCGGCGTGTCAATAATGGTGCTGAAAGCCAGCCTTTTCCTTTGATGCCACCTATCAGTGTGGAAAATCCTTCCCATGAACGAGATAACAGTGAAGGGGAGACCGCGCCTTATTACCATGGATCACAACCTCCTACACGTCGAAGTACGACTACCTCAAGAACTTCACGATCACCGTCGCCTGGTACGCCGCCGATATGCGGCACGTTAGCCGTTATCAAGGCACAAGCGTTTGGCGCTCTGCGTAGAACTCGTACAAGAACGAAGAAAGGATCAGAAGGCGCAGCAAAGGCCGCATTGGAGGCATTGGAAGCTCGAGGCATTGGTGTTGGTATGTCACTTCCCAAAAGTAACAAACGTCCAAGGCTGGATGACGATGACGACGAAGACGGTGACTTCAGACCATGAGCCATTCTGCCCTTCTGTATATTATTCTAGATCATTCTACCCAATGGATGGACGTGTATGATTACGTTTGGGATACATTATGCTTCGCGACCGACTACGTAGACAGCACCGTTTGTTTATGCAGAATTAAGTATTATATCCATCATGTTTTATAGTTCTATCAAATAGTTATTAGTTGTACCTACACCTGTTGTGTTCAAATACATATTGGAATAACCCAAATCCGGATCGCCGTTCCTATTGACGCCCAACAGTATCAAAACTTGACAGATGGGTGCTCAATCGGAAGGGAAACTTCAGGGGGAATACTCCACACAAACCCTAAAACGCCTTCTATGGACACAAAACAAGAGGGAGGATTGTCCTCACAAAGAACAGAAGCCTACTCGAATGTCCGCGGTCGCCACTAATCGATTATTCACCTGGACCATCTTCGGTGATTAACTTTGGGGACTGCGACGTCCCATGAACCCCTCAACTCACTGCGCAAATAAGGGTCGGCATCAGATCAAGATGTACGTAAAAGCGATAGATTACCTACTTTTTGTATCTCTGTGCCCAAACAAGGACTGCGGGCGCTACGAACATCACAAAGGCTAATACGGCAACAAACAACGAGGTCATGACAGCTGACAAAGACGCTGTTAAGAAAAGCGCAGATAGCGATAAGAGAGCTGTCAATAGTGGCTGCAAAAAAGCAGGTGCAGCCTAAGAAGCGTGTAAGAAGCGGCGACGACTTGCCTAGACAACTGAAACACGTTACCTGGAGACGATGGCGGAGAACCGGAAATAGAGCGAACACAATGACTGAGAAGAGCGTGAGGGCAAAGACCGAAATGTCATCAGGTAGACGTGAAGCGAGCACTACGGACGCAGAGACAGCAGCATTCATTGAGATTACAGATGTTAATCTAAGAAAAGGGTCAATATCAAATTGTGACCAATGATTGAGGTCATGAGATTTATTTCACCGTTCACGCGAATAATTTCCAGGCCTAGCGGCGCTATAATCTGCCAGCAAAGCATTGAGAATAAATAAACATGCGGACAAGGCCCATATTGAGTCCGAGGAGGTTGCAGCCGTCAGAGTCTTTAGTACAGGAGATAGCGAAAGCAAGGCGAGGAACACTAAAATGGACGACTTGAGTGTTTTGGCGTCTGATGAGACTGGTTAGCAAGTGCTGAAGCAAGACGACGGAGAGCTAGGTGACACACGGTTCGTAGGTTGCCTTGGCTTGCGTAATGATTTGGCAAGTGAGCTGTCTATCACCTCCAAAACAACATAACCAACGATGAAAGCAACGACAGAAACCCATACAAGGAGCCGCGGATCTAACAAGCGTTCCTTGATTTGCACAAAGATAGCGAGAAACATGAAGATGGTGCAGACATGCTGTGCTATTTGGCACGCCAAAAAGACCAGTGTCCAATAAGTATATGGCTTGAAGTTTGCTACCAAAGAGTGAATTGAGGTTATTTACAAAGCCAAGAACGCGTTGACTCACGGTTCTTTGCCAGAGACGATAGAAAGGACTTGGGGACGTAATTATCAGGAAAAGGCTGCTCCTTCCAAAGGACTTTCTCCCATTCTCCCGTTGACATTCATGTGGCTAGCGATATGATAATGAGTGTGCACGCCAGCCCTGCCCCCGCGAGTGACCAGGGAATTGTGGTAGAGTTTTAAGAATTGAGACGGGCAATGAGGTGTCACCTAAAGCCACGGTTTACTGAACAGTGAGGGTTCTCTTTCCTAAACTGGTTCAACGAGCTGGACGCTCAACAAACGCATGGCCTAGGTGATTCGAATATAGTCCCTCATCGATGCATCCCTCATTGTCATACATACAATACATAAATGTATTATAAACCGGTGCTTAATTACCGCCCACAATCCCACTGAGATTTTCAAGCCGGTCGCGGAATCGCGGAGTGTAGAATAGTATGAAGTAATCTTTGGTCCGAGCATGGAGTGGATACATGAGCAAGAAAAGAAACGAGCGGCGACCTTCAGGCGAATGCATGAAAGCCGGCAAGTGAAGCCTGTCTACAAAGAAACTAGAGTATTGGTGCATTAGTTTTGGCTTAACTTGGTATAACCGCACAAGCCACGCTCACCTCTCGCGTTAACAACGAGTTCTTATCGGTAAATAGAAGGAATAATTTTGGCATGGAGGGTGGATCGATGGGATCGATGGGAATCAGAATTGCAAACTTGAAGGTCGCCGGCGGTCGATTAGTATGAAGAAGGGTTATCACTCCCACTATGTGTACGCAGTTTCACTCATCAAAGCAATATGAAACTGCAACCAAGATAAAGGACATACCACCAGCTGTTCTTGCTGTCTTGGCTCCGGAACCCTCGGCGCAGTTCTCAAATCCTCGAGCTTTCTTGCGAGTTCTCCCTTGCGAGGATTGGATGCGTTTATCCCCCTCTCTCGCTCCTGCAGTCCAATTTACAATCTCACCTCCCCTTCTGTGATTGAAGAGAGAGTTATGCGCTCACCGCTTTCCTTCTCCTCTCAGCCGCCTCTGCGGCAGCTTGACGAGTATGAGTGGGGTCACTAGACTGTCCTTGTCTAGGAGCAGAAGAAAGTACAGTATGTCCTCCAGAAACTTCGGATGATTTCGAACAGAGTGAGCCCATATAATAGTTGACGGATGCGCGCAAGTCTAGTAGTGATTCCGGGTCTCGAGATTTCAAGCCTCAAAGGCTGCACAGCAAGTATTACTTAGCATGTCCCCGCTCGTAGACCAATCATAATTAAATTACAGCCATTTATACTCCTATACCACTACTTATAGCTGCGCGGTCGTTAAGGTGAAGGGGGGTTATTGATTGCAACATAGTCCTCTGCTCTTTCTCGGTCTCGGCCAAATAGTGAACGGATACCAAGATTGATCTGCTCAGGTGGGCCTTGTGGTATCCAAGCCTTCGCGGTATTCAGAAGAAAGCAGAAAATGAAATGAAATTTTCAAAACTCACTTCCCACCACCTCCGGCCGGTACTCCAATGAATTGAGGTGTTGAAACCTGCCTTGATCATCCTATTTTTCACTCCAGCCCCGAGCATGAGCCCAAACACTATAAGGAGGAAAATAGTCACGACCAATTGATCTCTTGGAGAATCTCTCTCTGGAGCGCCGTCGTTGTGATTAGCCGATCCTAATGATGAACATGAACAGATCCACGTACGAAAACATCTTGCTTCAACATCACCCTCTTTCCCTGTTGCGGTATCAGGATCTGTGTCTCCTATACTAGCCCCAGCACACTTGGGTAAATTTTGATTCAAGCACCATTGCTTTGTGCATGATAGACACGGTTTAGCTGGGGTATCCGGGAAATCAAGATGCAATATCGTATAATTGGAGCCAAAGCAGATGCCTAGGGATATATCGTTCTCCTGAATGTAAAAAAAAAACAGCAATATTGCAGCCTACATTTGCAGAAACTGTTTGCTTCCCACTTCCCTAGTTCTGCATTGACAACGTACGACTGCCAGTGAAGCACCGTCAGAGAAATCAGATAAAAAGAGAGACGAGCTTACAGACAAGAATAGAAGAACCAAACAGTAGAAGACTTTCCAAGTCATGGCGGTCGGAGACGCGTAGGCGCGTAACCAACTTGACCTTGTATACTCCGTCCACTCTCTGCCGTGCGGTCCTTGTCATCCCACGTCTCGCTCTAGGCGATATCATGTCTGCTGAATTCGATGATGTGTTGACCAACCAGCCTATCGTTATCGATAACGTCCGACATTTTACTCTGTCAGATATCCACAAGCTCACTATTTATCAATAACTCTCTCAGGGTTCTGGAACGATCAAAGCTGGTTTCGCCGGACAGGATCACCCTAAATGCTACTTCCCGTCTTTGTGCGTTTTCACGGTTAGGACCGCAGCTTCTGGGCACACTCTCTTTGAACTAATATTTCATTCCTTTCTCATTGCTTATATTCGCTTTGTTCAGTGTCGGACGCCCAAAACATGTCCGTGTCATGGCAGGCGGCCTAGAAGGTGATATATACATCGGACGTAGAGCCCAAGAATATCGAGGTCTATTGAAGATCAAGTACCCAATGGAACACGGTATCGTCACAGACTGGGACGACATGGAACGTATATGGAGCTGGGTCTATGCTGAAGAGTTAGGGACGCTAAGCGAAGAGGTTGGTCTTTTTAAAGCGCGTTTCAGATTTTACCATTTTTTCTTATCTTTTTCAACAGCACCCTGTCCTATTAACAGAAGCTCCACTGAATCCTAGAAGCAACCGAGATATTGCTGCCCAAATCTTCTTTGATACTTTCAACGTCCCAGCGCTATACATCTCCGTGCAAGCAGTTTTATCGCTGTGCGTGTTTGTTCATTATTACTGAATGACATCTTGCTGATCCTCACCGGGTAGTTATTCCTCAGGGCGAACGACGGGGATAGTGTTGGATTCAGGGGATGGCGTGACACACGCGGTGCCAGTATTTGAGGGCTTCTCAATGCCACACGCAATTCGGAGAGTCGATGTTGCAGGAAGGCACGCCCATCTTTTGCTAGGAAAAGTTGATCGAAAATTTACTGCGATGCAGAGATGTTACAGATCAATTACAACTCTTACTTCGAAAAGCAGGTCACCATTTACACACAACAGCTGAGCTGGAAGTGGTTCGAACAATAAAAGAGAAATGTTGTTATGTTGCTCTGAATCCAGCCAAGGAGGAAAAGGACTCCGCTACTCGGTCAGAGGAATTTAAGCTCCCAGATGGGAATACTGTACTGGTAGGCTATTTTTCTTTTATCGTTACAGCCATTTCATGAATAATTTCATGAATAGCTGGGACCTGAGAGATTCAGAGCGCCCGAAATCCTTTTCAATCCAGAGTTGATCGGGCAGGAATACGCTGGCGTTCATCAAGTGGTCGTAGATGCTATCAATCGCGTTGACTTGGACCTCAGGAAAAGTCTGTTTTCGAATATCGTTCTGAGTGGTGGAAGCACACTATGTAGAGGTGCGACACAATGTTCACATCTATTTACATCTTTTCACGTGCTCCTTCCAGGATTTGGTGATCGCCTCTTGAACGAAGTGAAGAAGCTTGCCTTGAAGGATGTGAAGATCAAGATTTATGCGCCTCCAGAGCGCAAATATTCTACATGGATAGGAGGGTCTATCCTGGCGGGATTGAACGCCTTCAAAAAGGTGGGCTAGCTCTCCACCTGTTCACCGGAGATAGCTGACTCATATACGTAGATGTGGGTCTCGGCCGAAGAGTACCAAGAAGACCCAGACATAATTCACAAGAAATTCGGATTCTGAGCACCCCTTTTGCATTTTTTAATTTCCATGTCGGTCTTTTCCATATTCGTAGCTAATACCCACACTGTATTTCAGCCTAATATGATGACCATTAACGCATAGAAGACAAGTTACGTGTTTATTTAGGCATGCACCATATGGAGATTTCATGGATGAAGAGCAAGGCATACGCAGTAGAATACATATATGGTATTTTGCTGATGATGTATGCCGAAATAGCACAAAGTGAAGCCCGACCATTATTTGCCCTTCTTCGGAGGCTCTGCAGCCTTGAGCTTCTTGGTACCACGGAACTGAACAGGGCATCTCAGGACACGCGGGCTCCGATAATATAAGGCGACGAACCTTCTTTGCACGATTCTTTCGCTCCTTCCGCAGTTTTCGTGTAGGTCGGTCCTTTTTGGTAGTCAACCCAGACTACGAAGAACAGTTTAATACATGGGTCCAAAGGAAGACAAAGGAAAAGAAATGATAGCGAATGGGGGGACATACCCGAATCAGTCGGTGTTTGGGTTCGAATTTTTTCTGTGAAGCTTCGTCGTCGTAGATGAGCGCGAAACCAGTGCTCCGTCCACCACCGAAATGTGTTCTGAAACCAAAAGGCACAACACGGGCCTTATCCGCTTTGAAAAGAGTGGCCAATTTTTCAGAGAGCTCGGATTTGGGGACGTTGGGCCTGGATGGGTGAAGGACTTCGACGACGAATTGGCGGCGGGCCAAGAGACGATTTGTGATGAACTTGCGCGTGCGGATTGTCACTGGTGCTGAAGAGTCGGCCTAGATAAAAGGTATAATCATGTTAGTTTTTGAGTTACATCCAATAGATGGAGACCTAATCCAGCTCTTTCTGGGCTGATTTCTCCCGTTATTTTTGGGTCATTGAGAGCTTGGACAGCTCGACAACGGCAAAAGTGGAATGGCAACTCACCATCGTGCAACTCTCGTCGATGTTTGACGTTGATAACCTTGCGTCAAGTTCGTTATTAGAATTGGATTCGTGTGGACTGGAAGTTGCCGAGATGCATGTGGCACGCGCAAAGGCACAGTAAGAGCTCACTGAACCTCAGTGCTCAACATGACCTCCTCTAACTTTGCCTCGTCATTTGCTCCATATGTAAGCCTCAATTGACTTTATCGACCCTGCTCACTTGATCGCCAACATAATAGTTACCACTAGACCCCTCCTCCTGACGACCGAGCTTTCCTTCAAATAGCGTCTACATCCAATTCCGCCAGAGTCTCTAAAGCATGGCTCCCTCCCCAAGCAGGCACCTACTCGTCGTACCAGTCCGGTGCCGTCCCAACATTTAACACGTCCTCTGCTGGAGGCCAGGCGATCGACGAAGAAATAGAGAGCCGTACGAACCAATGGGAGACAAGATTCGGGCTGCGCGTCGACGCCCTGTCTGCCCTGGCCTATCTGCTGGGTCCTATATCAGGTGGAATCGAGATCAATTCCCGTAGTGTTCATTCAAGGCTTATATACCGTTGACATTAGCCTTGACTCTGTTGATATTGGAGACCCACAACGATTATGTACGCTTTCACGGTACGTTTATTTTGTTTAACTCGCAGAAACCTCTCAACCCCTCGACTTTCGTTTGATCGGTCAGCGTATCAGTCAGGGTTACTATCGGCGCCTCTTGCCTTCTTACGAATATTGGTATCACTCCTACAGTTTCCTCAATGGTTCAGGTCCATGATCAGTCTGCTCATTATGATTATATTACTCATCATGGCGTACGCATGTCCCCCTTTCATTGCGTCACATTCACTTTGAATTCGCAATATGACAGCGCGAAAGCATTCATTGATGCTACTAAACACGGTCTCGCACGATATCAGTTGCCTTACATTGGACCAATTGCGGAACGATGGGTCACGGAAGAGTAGTATTTTGCATGCATATACATTAGTTTTATGGACGGTCAAAGCCAGTGACCAGTTCGTCGTGCTTTATCAAACTGATTTATACATTATTTGTAATAGATTTTGCAAGACTCGATATAGTCAAAATGCAGATGAGATTGCGTGGTAACAAATATGATTACAGATAGTTAGGAGCTACAAATCGTGTCCAAGATGTATTAATTGATACGTTGTACATGACCCGCGAACCAGCGCTGGCCATCAGTATGATACAATTTTATCGTCCACCTTCCCTCAACAATCCGAGACTGAGGTCGCTAAGACAAAGGCCCAGGATTTCGAAGCTCCCGCCTTTGCACATTGAATCCGAGTAGTCCTGGATGATTCCCTTTAGAAGAGGACAAAGTGAGTTCAGCAAACCGTCAGTCAAATTTTCTACAGCGTCAAGGACCGCATCCAAAATGCATTTGATGTCTGCTACAACTGTAGAATGTCAAGTCAGATCCATGCATTACACAACGAAGAGAAACCAACTTGGGCCGAGAATTGGGCCAAGACCTGGTATTTGCTTGACGATAACGGTGACAGCTTTTAGAACATCCTTGTTTAGATTGACGATGTGCTTCAAAGAAGTTTCGAGTTCGTTGTCGCGATCATAATTAGCAAGTCCCTTATCACGACCAAGGTCCGTGAGGATGCTCTGAGCCCCAGAGAGGTTTGAATAATAACTTGACAGTTCTGATGCACATGTCTGAGGAAAGGAAGGATCGTCTTTGGAAGAAGGTGCTCGCGAAGCGTAATCGCCTGAACAATCATAATAGTAAGGGTTCGCGCATTGAGCATAATAAAGACAACGGCTCACGAATGTTATCTCCGTTTGTATTAGCCTGCTTGGCGTATTTATTGAAGAGATCGAGTTTGTTAAGAAAGTCAGAGTCTTGTCCGTCCACGTCAGACCCGGTAACTGGACTAGCAGCCGAGGAGGCTCGAACACTATGCGCAGAAGTTTCTTCAATGATACGGACGTTGAGATCACGACGGCGGTAGTCGACGTTGCGAGTAGGACCAGGTATAACGTAGGCATGAACCACCGTGATGCTAGCCAGAGCAAAGACGGCAGCGACTGTGACAACGCGAGATACGGAGGGCATGGTAAAGAGGGATGGTACGGAGAGGATGGATACTTCTCGATAGAAGATGGCGAACTAGTATTGGCCGAGAGGCACCTGCAGCAATGAGAGGTGATGGTAGAGAACAACAAGCGAAGGCCCCGAAAACCAACCATCTGCTTTCTTTTATCAGAATGTCGATCATACTCGAACAAGGTGCAAATAGATCCAAATGCTGCATCGACTTGGACGTTTCTGGATACCAGACGTCGTGGTGCTCAGTAGCTGGAAGGCTTTGTTGATGCAGGAGATCATGGACGAATACCAAAGCCTTTTAAGGTGACAATGTTTCCTTTAACGGATCATGCCAATTCTCCGAGATCCCTTGCGACAAATATACAATCCTTACGAACAACACAAACCACAAACGTAGATAAATAAGTTAAATTAGCAAAGCGCTCAAAACCTAGTCCTCTGGTGGCAGAACTTTGGGGCTTCAGAAGGATCAATCTCTGTGTCAATCTCTAGACTAAAGGGGAGTACAAGACCGGCCGTCTGCTGCGAGCCTATAGCCCTCGGCACAAGTATAGACTAGAAGCGCATAGAGTTGGTGATATGAATGGAACGGGCAAACTCGATGACTGACCTTTGCAGGCACCTTGCTCGCAACCGACATTCCAAGCACCAACGATAGTGTTACAATCCAGGCCTTCGCCGGAACTGGCGCATCCACCACAGTTATCAAGGTCAAACACAGTATCAACGCACTCGTAATCATCACCTGTCAGACCATAGATAGCACATGCGGCAAGACCTTGCGGGCAGAGACGAATGGATCGGGAACGCAGCATGCGCTTGAGAATTGGCGCGCGTTTTTTGTGCTTCCAGCCATCGCTGTCGCCACCGTCAAACCACCCAGGATCGCGGTCTCCATCTCCATCACCGCCGCCTCCATGTCCTCCACTAGGAGGGGTCGGAGTATAGGAGGGTTTGTGGGGTGTCGTTGGAGTGGGAGTGTCGTCTGGACGACACGAATAAATAGGAAACAACCAAAGCCATCCAATCTCGCATTGAGGGGGTTGAAGCTGCTCAGGAGGCCAATGAGGGACGCAGCAGCCTTTTTCCGATCTCCAAGACCAGTTAGAAGGGCATTGGTTGCCATTGGGAGGTTGTTCCACTTCTCGTGGTCCTCCATATTCAACACAAGTATTCTTGGCATGCCATCTGCGTAATAACGGGTATAAGATATGTGGGAATCAGCCAATTAAAGAGACAAACCTAAAGTGGTTACTTGGGCAACCATCGGAACCTCGATTCTCACCACCGTAGTGGGCAAGGGCGAAGGGGATAGCAAGCACAGTGAATAGTATGGAAACGAATTTCATGACAGAGATCTGGACGAACGAAAGATTAGTTAGAACGTGAGAGGACGTGAGATGGATAAGGTAGCAAGGGTAGCATGGTTCGACTGAACCATCTTATAAATGAGAAAGATATGGCCTTTATCTTTTGATCTTCAGTCAGGGCCCATCCGGTTCGGACAAAACGCTATAATGTGATCAGGCCTCCAAAACCCAGAATACATAGCGTAGTCGGTGATACGACCAGCCAAGACTTCGAAGCGCGAGACGCTCGGATGCACAAAGGTCAATTCTGCAGCAATTCTTTCGCTACACTGCCATTCATCCTCATGGCCAGGAGAATGATGATGACTTGAAGCGCGTAATGCATCATTGCACACTTTGAACTCAAGAGGAGACGGGCGATCCACGTGGCTTGGACCCTTATCGCGGTTGGACGGAGTTTTCCGCCTTGGGTATCACATGCCTTGTCGGCAATTTGGAACGACGATGTATCAAACTATTAGCTCGACTGGTACAGGAATCATCAGTGTCAAAGAGGAATTGTCCTTCATGGCTGAGCTCTTGCCAACGTGATGGTGCTAGTACAAGAATGGCCTGGTAAGGTATGATCTCACCTGAAACCGCCAGCACGTTCTGCGTGATCTGTACAGCACGCGCTGCAAAATACTGCACATCTGCGTCCAAGTCGCTTTTCTGCATCTTCAACTTCAGCTATTCGATAAGTTGCCTACCTTCTAGGGTGGTACCGTAGGTTGTCGCAATGATTTCGCAACATTGAATTTGATATTTGGTATAGAATCGTCAGCCAAGTCGAGAAGCCGACCCAAGATTTCACTGCAAGTGGTCAACGAAGGTGCAATCATCTAAATGAGAGAGCCATCACATATAAGACACCAGGAAAATTGCGTGGCCCTTACCGTGACCGCCTGCACCGTTGTCATCCTATATCGATAATTGGGGTGGTTAGCCATGCCAACTACCTTCGGAACTATCTTGACAAAGGCCTCGCACACACGGAACAGTGCGCAACAGAATGACTTTCTTTTCAGGCAACTTGGAGAACCCTAATCGACCATTAGAGAGTTGGAGCCGGTTCTTATGTAACGAACCAAACCTGGGATCTGGGCTACTGTCGAAGTCCGCACTTCTGCCTCGTCATCTTTCAATAAAAGAACATAATGACCACCCAACTCTTCTCGAACCAAGTCTATGCCCCACAGCTTCCGCTAGCTATAAATATGAAGTTGAGTTTAATTCAACGAGATAAGAATAAAAATAATCGATATACCTTATTGAAATGGCTAGCTGCCATCTATCTGACCCTCCAACTCTTGTCCAAAACGGTTTGTCTAATTTGCTTTAACAACTGGTCTTTCACTTCTGCAGGCGTGAGTTGACGTGCGATTACAATTAAGGTCTCAGCTATGAGAAGCCTAACAGAGTCCCGATCATCAGATTGAAGCTCCAGACATATGGTCAATCCGTCCGGGAGCACATGGTCTTCGCTTCAAGTCTTTATAAAGTCCTGACGAATGGAGCCGTCACTGTCAGAACCAGAAATTAGGATGGTGTTAGATGACATTACCGTCAGCCATTTTACGGCTGCATGTCGCACCATTGGTGTATCATCGGATCCTAGGGCTGCAAATGCCTTTCGCATTTCGTCCTGAATGGCAGGATCTACTCGGGGATATACCGGGGAGTAAAGAGCGCATGATGATAATCGCGATGTGTGCCATTCGCCGCATGAAAGCCGTTGCACCAAAGGAATGTAATATTGTTTGATCCGAGCTTTCGAAAGCACTTGAGATATTTTCGTGATAGATTCCACGGCCTAGGCAAATTGTTGAACACCCTATCAGTAACTTGAAGAATGGACAAAGGGGTGAAATGGCAGTACCCTCACAACAGTCTCTTCAACCGCGGAAGGATTTTCCAGAGGTCCTAATAGCAAATGTGCACACTCTTTACCTCAGATATACTCTTCAAAAATTTTTACCCAATTCCTCTGAAAGAGCCAACAAGACTTCATCTTCATCATCCACCCATTCTTGTAGGAAAGAGATAAACTCCTCCTTTGCGCGTTCAGGACATAGCGCAAGAGCGTAGATATACGATGGATGGCATTTAAGCGTAGCTGCAAGTCTTCCCGGACCGAACGTAGCTCATCCATGAGGATGGCAACTGGCGCGATCCATAAGAAGGGTTTCCAAGCAAAGTAGAAAGGAAACTAAGCGTCAACTAGAATATCCATGATGTCTGCTAGGATATATAGATTCAATGGTTAGCACCGGGACCTGCTTCACCTTGCGACGATATCTTGTAGGTCGAATGTCATTCTAGGTTTTCAACAAGTTCGGATTCACAGTGACCGTCTTGATATAGTATTACGATAAGTAATGATTGACGACTACTCGCATATTCGAAATGACATCGGTTCTATTCATATCACTGGTGCTGACAAGTATCCAAGGCAGAAAACCGAGTATAATGTGCGCAAAAGGTATCACGACTCTTCACAAAGAAGAGGACAGTGGAAAAATTTGTGCGGACAACTGGTTAACGACTACGGTTTCACCTGGAGTTGTTGGCAAAGTCCACGCCGCAGCTTCTGCGAAAGAAGTAACCCAGATGGGGAGAGGTGAAAAATTTGGGAGACGACGGGATGTCCGAAAGGACCTCTTGTCGTCGATGTAGACGGACCATGCCAAATCTACAATATGATTCCACTAACAGGAACCTCCTCCCAATCCATCAGATCAAAAGAGACCCACATGAATTGGGTTGTACAGTAAACACCGCACAAAGACGAAAACTCGTCAAGAAGGAACCTTCCAAGTGAAGCCATGGTCACAAACCACCGCCAACTAGCAACATGCGACCACAGACGAACAGCAGCAGCACTAGCATTATTCATCAAAATGAGAGTTGTGACGGTCTGAACACTGATTGCATGTGAAGTTATGATATTTCATGTACCACGTAGGGTTGTTCAACGACGGCGCGCTTCGTATAGGGCCGCCAGACTTGCCTTCGGAGCGCATAAATGCACACGGGTACCGATAGACAACACTGAAAGTGCTACCCTCGTATACCGCAAAGCCGAAGGGTCCATTGGTAATTGTTCCGCTTTAACATGACGTCTGCGTGTACGTGCGTATGCATCTGTGTGTGGAAAGAACGGCAAGGCTATGTCCAGTAATGCAGCTAAGTTAAGTGCCTACCCGCCTGGCTTAATTCTCGCCGTACAAATAAGCACGGAGAGGGACACCGGTGATGATCACCTTGTCCCTCTGCTTCGAGAACGGCCAAGTCGGTTCTGTAGTGTTTTGGCTCTGGTTTTGGCTCTAGTGTCTGACTCTGGTGTCTGGTTCTGGTGTCTGACTCCGGCGTCTGGTTCTGGCATCCAACTCTGGTGTAGACTCTGGTATCGGGTGTATAGGTTCTGTTGATTGGTATGTATACCATAGCCCGTCGAGCTTTGATCGTTCTGATCTTCTTGGGTGGTTTGTGATGGGGCCAAGCCACAATGCGTGGAGATGAACCTAGACAGTCCCTCTATAATGTCCAACGCCCGTGTCTAGATCGGCACGTTATGAGACGACCAGTACATTGAAGACTGTCAAGCAGAT